>PVHP010016342.1:0-30730 GCA_004024765.1 Zapus hudsonius | reverse complement strand
AGAACGCTTCACAGATAATTGACTTTTTGAAGTGGAAGAATTTTGTTCTCACTGCACTGTGTGCAATATCACTCCATGTAACTTTAGACTGAATTTATAAGGCACACAGACAATGGTGATCTTGCCAATTTCTCTTTCATCTTTGTGGAGGTACAGATGATTTTTGTGCACTATATCTGCCATTAAATAGTTTGATAGTAATGGTCATAACATATACTATTTATAAGTCTGTTTTTATTATTTGTAATGGGAAACTAGTAGTACTCCATACTGATGAACAGTAAACATCACAGCACATGTCCTAAAGTGATATAGAGAAAATACTTCCTGTACAATAGTTAAGATGCACATTACCAATGATGGGCAAAGACTAAATTCCCTTCTACCAAATGAGATCCTTGAAACTTTCTTTGACTCTGGGCATGCATGAATGCACTTCTCATATTCAGCATGTATTGCATTATCTTTTGTATTAGTTAGGGTTCCCTAGGGGACCAGAACAAATAGAATGACTATTAATACAACAGGGATTTATTAGATCGGTTTACATAATAAAGGCGGGGCACCCCAACAATGGCTGTGGGCTGCAGAGTCTGAGAAGCTCATTGCATAAGGAAGGATACAACAGTCCCAATCTGGCACTGAGAGCCTGGAGGATTCCTGGAGAGTGGCTGGTCTTCAGTCCTCCTTGGTACACAATTGCTGAACAGGCTTGGATCTGATGTCCACAAAGGATAGAAGTTATGGTAGATGCAAGCAGCAAGGGCAGCCAGGTGCACAGAACTGCCTTTTCCTTGGCCCTCTTTAATACATAGGTGTTTAGATGGGCCTCCTGCTCTAAGGGAACGTCTTCTTTGTAGTAATCCTTCTTGCAAGCACCCTCACAGACCCATCTAAGAGGACATGTCTCTTACTTGATTTCAGATCTGATCAAGTTGACTAGAAATTAACTGTCACACCTGCTTTTATCAGGTTATTTATCAGGTTGCTGATGTTTTGCTTGCTGGGAAGATCATAAATTCAGCTATGATGCTCCTTCATCAGATTACTGCAATATTGGGTCTTCCTTAGTGTCTCTCTACCTATTTTTATAGACAAGTTCTCACACTGAAACTAGAGCTTGTGGATTCAGCTACACTACAGAGCCAGCAAACCCTAGGGGTCCATATCCTCAGCACTGCTCAGTATCTTCACAATGCTGGCACCGTGAGAGCCTGTCTCTATCTCCTGTCTTTACAATGCTGGTACCATCAGAGCCTGTCTAAATGCCCTCTCTATATAATGCTGGTACCCACAGAGTGAGCTCTGGCTCTGGTGCCACCCATGGGTCTGAGTTAACTAAGCCATGGAGCAGCTGTTGCCTCTGAACTTGGATTATTGGCTGCCACTGTTTGTGTCCCTGCTGTGGCCTACCCTCAGTGACCTGTGTCTGCTAGGGCTCAGCACTCCACCATGCTGACGGACACTCCTACTACGCTTTCCTGCCCCCTTTCTGCCTAGGGCAAATTGTCATTTTCTCTTTGAATGTTGAAAAACTGCTTTTCAACAGCTCTAGTTCAAGATTTAAAAAAAAATAAGTTTTGAAGATTTAGAGCAACATGGCCTTTTCTCCCTATAAAGTCAAGTATAACTCTTAGATGGGAGTCAGCTTTTAGATAAGACTTGTCAAGTGTGTGAATAAGTTTATGCCACTTTGTTTTTGTAAATGATTGGAATCTTGGATGTTAAACAGGATTTTTAAAGTTAATTTTTAATTTATTTTTTAGTGTTTTCCTGTTGCCAATTTGAGGACCAGAACAGAACAGATGAAATTTTCACTGGTTTAGTTTTAGAATCAATTTAAATGGGGACCATGTAATGGCTTTCATTAAATGTTGAGAATTAAACCCAGGGGCTTAAGCATGCCAGCCAAATGCCCTACTACCAAGCTATATCCCCAGTCTGTTCGTAAGGGACATTTTGAGGACTGTCATTGTAAGGCTATACTTTTTGCATTAAAACAATTTTAAGTGAAACTCAGACAGGTTAAAAAGTTTAAATTTGGTCTGGGGAAATGGCTCAGCAGTTAGAGACACTTGTTTGCAAAGCCTGCTGGCCTGGGTTCAGTTTCTCCATAAATCCAGATGCACAAAGTGCCACATGTGCCTGTACTTTATGTGCAGTGATAGGAGACTCAGGCATGTCCATATTTATTCTTTCTCTCTTAAATAAAAATAGTTTTTAAAGATTGAATTCTAAATTTTGTGAAATAAAAACATTGACAATATTAAATCCTTGTTTTGTTTTATTCAGACTATCTTCAAACTCGCTATCCTGTCTCAGCTTGTTGAGTGTTGAGATTATAGGTGTGCACCATCACACTCAGCTTCAAATTTTTTTCACTACTTTTTTGTTATAACTTTTATAAATCTTTCAAAATATAAATGTTTAAATACCAATTGACTTAAGAAATAACATAAGGGAAGGCTAGGTTTATTTGACAATTACAGCAAAAAAGACAATTACAGCAAAAAAGATAAGGAGCCTGAGAGGTCTCCTTATCTCCTTTGTGGTTTATCATGCAGCCTTAACTACTCAAGAATTCCATACATGAAGTTCATGACCACATCTCATAGGTTTAGGAATGGGTCTAACAATATTATATTCATAAGTTATATACTGTTTATCAGAAATTTTTCCAATATTTCATCTTAACTCTTCCTTAGTCACTTTGTAAATTAAAATTGGACACTGGGCAAAACAGGTACTCTTTCCTCAAATGGATGTAATGTGTTACTCATAGAATTATTTATACTAGATTTCTGAATAAAACACATTTTTCAACAACTAAGTCATAACTTTATTGATTGTATTCTAACATCCGTAGATGTTTCATCTTTTTAAAGGCTCCTTAATAGAATACAAATCTTAATTCTTCACCTTAGGACATTCTGCTCTTTTTCCTTTGCATCCAGTCAGAAACTGAAAATTATTCACTAGACAAAAATGGGATTTTGCTCAAAAATAACCTCTAATGTCTAGCACATGTGAAGCTCAGCAGAGAAATGACTGGTCTCTGGCCACCTAAGGAAACTGAGCAAGTGTGACAGATTCCCCCTCGAAGGCTGCAGTTCTGTTTGGATGTGAAATGAGTAGCAGTGGACATGGTGCTGCCTTTCCTGACATTCAGTGAAGTGACTTCATGACTCAGTCTGGCTGGCATGCCTCTGACTTCACGGAGTGTACTGGTGCAAACTGGAGAGGATTTCATCTTGCACAAAAGTATGAAGCAATTGGGATTACAGAGTGATTTCTAGGTCAGCCTGGGCTAGAGTGAGACTCTACCTCACACACACACACACACACACACACACACACACATATACACACACACACAATGACAAACCCTTAGCCAAACAAACAACAACAAAATAGAGAACGAGAGAGAGAAAGAACCAAATCAATAAAATTACAGCTGGAAAGAGAGATATTACAAAAGATATTAATAAAGTTTAGGGGAAAATAATGGAATTTTTTCTTTTTCTTTTTTTTTTTTTTTTGGTTTTTCGAGGTTGGGTCTCTCTCTAGAACAGGTTGACCTAGAATTCACTATGTAGTCTCAGGGTGGCCTTGAACTCATGGCGATCCTCCTACCTCAGCCTTCTGAGTGCTGGGATTAAAGATGTGCACCACCATGCCCGGCTGGAATATTTTTTAAATCTGTATTTTAATAAATTGGAAAATCAAGTTCAAATGGAAATACTTCTGGATGCATATGATCTGTCTCTACCACTCTCAGGGCTAATTTCCTAACTCACTTAGGGGACATGTAGAATATTAGCCAGACCAGGTGCATGAACTGGGGACTCTCAGGAGGTGGGAGAAGCCAGCTGAGATCCCTGGAGAACATGCTACCAGAGTGACAGATGCTACTAAAGTGACACTGGCCCAGCACAGGCTCAGCACTGTCATAAACCTGGAGAAGACGAGTATCCTCATGGACAGCTGACTCTACCCTGCGTTCACCTGGCAGACTCCAGCCAGAAAGGAACTGTTCCAAAACACCCCCTTCCCCATGTTTCCCTTTATCCCTGCTACTATTTTTTAGTTGTATTTTCACAATTTTCAAAAAGGTTTTATTATTTATTTTAATTAAATTTTGTTTATAGTTTTCATTATTAAAAATAATATGAGGCAAATGGCCGACGAGATGGCTCACTGGTTAAAGTCACTTGCTTACAAAGCCTGATGGCTAAGGTTTGATTTCCCAGTACCCGCGTAAAGCAGCATATGTGTCTGGAGTTTGTTTGCAGTGGTAGGAGGTCCTGGCAGGCCCATACTCCCTGTGTGTTTGCCTTTCTCTCTGTCTCTGTCTCTTTCTCAAATATATAAATAAAGATATTTTTAAAATATGAGGAAGCAAGCAATGTGAAACCTAAAAATGTGTCACTTAAAGAAGCACAGCATACTCTTAAAGATAAACATTACCCAATGAAAATTTGATGTATCTGATTAAATTCTGAAAATATATATTTATTTTAATCACTATTTGCAAACAGTTTAGCCTGACATGAAAATATATACATTTTCTCAGATTTAAGTGAGATTTCAGTTCCTTGCATTGTATTAGCCTAGTAACCCACACAGTATATGGTCTGTAACAATATAGAAGAAATTGAAGAATTATATGAATCTACTTTTGACAAATTATAAAATAACAAACTTCCACTTCAAATCTTTTTTTGTATATGAGTTGATAGAGTTGGAGCAAAGTCTACTTTGGTGTGAAAAATAATCTTGAGTGGAAAATTCAATTATGCTTAACTGCCATGTCTATAAAGAACAGGGACCTGGCGGGGCAGGAGAGTGTTTCCAGCCACCCTCTAGAGAGAAGCAGAGTAGATGAGCCCTGTTGGAATAGACGTATGGAAACCAAATGGAAAACCAATCTAACTCTGCTGGCCAATTGGCAATCCTGAACAATTTATTTATAAAAATTTCAGACAAAAGAAATTGTTTTTTCTTTGCATGGTCAAACATACAGCATTTCCTGCCCTTACCAAATGAGCTTCCTAATTGAGCATAAACTTCCTCACACTAGTGCAGCAGTTCTGAACACTTTGTCAGGCAAATGATACCGCTTTCTCCACCTTGTTTTCCCACCCAAAAGTCTATATGGGGCATCTGGATGCTCCCAGAGAATGCATGCTCAGTGAGGTTCCCATGGTCTGCATCATACATTGTTCTAAACACAATTAACTGGCAGGGAAGCATGACAGGATCCATTTAGGAAGTTTGTTCTAGGGCAGGCTCTTTTCTGCAAAGGTTATGTCTGCTAATGGCAGGCACTGCTATCCAGGTATTTCTTTTTTTAAATATTTTCAAGCAGAGAGAGAGAGAGAGAAAGAGAGAGAGAGAGATGGAGGGAAATAGGGAAGGGGGAGGGAGAGAGACAGAGAGAGAGAGAGAGGAGAAAGCACATCAGGGACACCACCTTGTGGGTCCGGCTTATGTGGGCACTGGAGAATTGAACCCGGGGCCTTAGGCACTGGAGGCAAGTGCCTTAACTGCTGAACCATCTCTCCAGCCCGCTATCCAGGAATTTCTTGCTCAATTTCTTTCAGGTAAAGAACCAGACAGAACAAACAGTAGCACCATGTTTCAGGCAACGGAGACATATTTTGAGGATATGTTGGCACTATGTTGTTTTCCCTCCTTCATAAATATGATAAAAAGGAATGCAGCTTCTTCTCAGAGGATTTATACGGAAAACAACTTGACATTTGTGAGGAAAGCAGATCATTATCAGAGTCCCACATCAATTTGTGACTAGGAAAATAATCCCATAAAGTGTTGTCAAGCTTTTTATGTAACTAGGCTTTCAGAACAAACAAATTAAAAAAGTAGAATAAAAATCCTCCTCAAAGTACCAGGATTAATAGTTGATATTTGTACGTTTTTTTAGCCGTGGACAGCAAAGTAGAGAAATAATCAGTAAAAATAAAATTCTAGCTTCTAAGGAGAAAGAGATTTATCCACGTTATAGTTAAACTAAATGAACAATAAATGGGAAAACATGAAGGTTTTTTTAAAAAATACTGATCACCTATAGCTTTCTTGTAATGATAAAATAAAATATCCCATAAGTTCTTTTTAAAAAGCTATTGATGATAGACTAGGTGTTCATTCACACATATACACAAATTAAGGGAATTTCTGATGTCAGCAAAAGAAGAAAGTATTAGTAATCATCTATAACTGGTTTTTGACACACTTAAGAAGTTAATAATTAAAACACAAAAATCATGTGCTTCCATATGTAGCCTTTGAAAGCAGAGCAGGAATTTGAAAATCAAAATATTTTGTAAAGCTTTGCTTGGAACTTTTGACTGGATATCAAGTGTGTTCATGATTAAACACTGAGGTACTTCATGAGAGTTCCTCAAGTAGTTCTTCATAGTAAAATTCTTGACTTTTTACAGATTATTGAAAATGTGTTGCTATGCAAATAATAGAAAGGGAAATAGTCGCAGAAAAACATGTTGAATAATTTTCCCTTTGAAGAATTTGAATATTTATTATCTCCCAAATACAGTTATACATTGTTTCTCTTAATTAAAATAAAATATTCACATTGTGATTCCTTAATGAGTGACTGAGATATAAATTTTTAGTGGTCTTAGGATAAAATTAGTATATATTTTATTCACCTGAATTATCAAAATAATAAACTAAGCCACTGACCAAGTAGTAAATCTATCCCAAATTGCATTTAACTAAATTAAGATGCAGTGGGTCTAATACCTTGCCAGGCAAGAGATTAAAAAAAATTAACTGGAAAAAGGAAAAATGTTTAAAGCATATGCACAGAATGATAGGGAAAGACCTCATGATGTAAGCAAAATAATCAGAGAAACAAAACTTAATGACAGATGCAACAGCACAGCTGGAAAATGCAGGAAAGAGAACAGAACTTATTCTAGAAGGATTTATTCACTTTTGCTGTTGGACAACCAATCATTTTGCATTTTCAAAAATGGCTTTAAGAAGTTTCATTTTGTAAATACAATGCTACTGCATAGAAAATATTGAACATAAGTAGAGAAAAGTTCACGGACCTGAAATGATTCTCATTTCAGAACTGTGATTTATTTCCTAGTCAATTTCCTACCCACATCATGGACTTCATGAGTCATTGTTTCTCAACCAAGTTCTTCCCCCTCCAGTGAATAACTTTTCCAGTATAAATCTCATTGAACTTCTCATTTTATATCGTTCTTCCTTCCCTTTCAATTCTAACTTAAATTACTTAAAATATTTATTTTGAGTCTTTGGTGCATCCTGAATATGACTGCAGACCAGGTGGTAAATAATTTTTCCTTATTTGTAATGTAACAAACATAACTGGCTAGCAGGTAATCCAACACCTGTGCATGATAGTGCTTGACAGTCAGAGATTTAAATATTAATCACAAGGTGGCCATGAAAGTGCTCTCTGGAATCAGAAGGCTCATCTTCAAGTTTCATCTTTAACCCTTACTGGTCGTGTGGTCTTTTGAAAGTCCAATGAACTTTCTGGGATTTTATTTTCTTGGCTGAAATAAGGGAATGATACAAACATATGACTTAAATTGCATCTATGGTTGAGAGAATTAAAGCATTTTTTTTGGTAAAAAAGAAGCATTAGAAAGAAAAGCTGGGGGAGAAAATACATTATTATGACATAAAGTTACTAATGGCACTTTAACATAAGTTAATTGCTATTAAACATATGCGTTAGAAATTAGAGAAAGAACAAAATCTAATTGCTTACATATATACATGTTAGTTGTAAATTTTAATTAATTAATAGATTTTTGAGGCAGAGTCCTGCTGTGGAGCTTAAGTTGGCCTCAAATATAGAATTCTCCCGCCTTTGCGTCCCAACTGCTGGGATCATCAGAGTGTGTCTTCATGTCCAGTCTGTGCTATTTATATATACATGCACATACACAGAAAAAAAATTTTCTTTTTAATTGATGAACAAGTCAGGAAAAAATTAGTAAAGCATTTAGTGAAAATGAACAGATGGTAATATTAGGCTCTAGAGATGGGAGTTATTTTGTTTATTAAGCATGAGTGTCTGTGTTTCCATTTTCAAGAATGTCAGGGGGTGGGAAGATGGGGCAGTGGAAGAAGCGTTTTCTTTGCAAGCAAGAGGACTGAGTTTCCATCTCCAGAATCCTTGTAAAGCCTGACATTAGGGTGGGCATTTGTAATTCTGGCCACATCTATAGTGAAATGGGAAGTGAGATAAGAGAATCCCTTGGAAGCTCGGTCTAGTGAACACAGCAATGAAAAAGAGGCTCTGCCTCAAACAGGTGGACAGTGGGGAGCAACACCTGAGATTGTCCTCTGACCTCACACACATGCCATGCCTTGCACACACACACACACACACACATACACATATACACACATACACACATGTACACACATACACACATGTACACACATACACACATATACACACATTAAAAAACATGTAGTTGGAAATATTGGTTTAAAATTCACAGGCAGTACAAATATGTAGATGTGAATAGCTATGTTTTTCTCATCTGTTATGTTCCTGAAACAATTTACCTTTGTCATATATTTTACTTTTTAAATCATTATTTGCTTTATTAATAAAAATTACATGGAAATTTTTTTGTGGTATAAAAATAAAGATGAACAAAGTTGAGAAAAATAGTCATTAAAATTCTTAGTTTCCTAATTTTTATTTACACATAATATATTTTACAAAAATGAGATGCAAAGATGCAAAACATTTTATGAATTTGTATGGTAATCTTTCACCTAGGTTAGTTGTTGGCATATAGGAGAACCACAGAAAATACTTCAGTGAGTAAAGGAATATACCCATTTAAAAATGTTTGATCAAATTTTAAAAATATTATGTTTCTTATTGGAATTATTTTTTAATATTTAGATAAGTTTGTGGCCTCATAGCACAACAGTAGTGCATCTGCCTCAGATAAGTTTGATGGTGAAGTTCATATTTACTATTCTAAAACTTTTCTTCAAAGGAGAATAATTTTTACTTATGTACCTCTTTATATTTCAAAGCAAAGGTTTTTGGTTTGCTTCAAAGGTATGTCAGATACTTTTATTGATATTATCAAGAAATATAATATAATGTGAAAGTAGTTATCTTGCTTTGTCTTTAATGTGGCATTTAACATTCTAGTAGTTTATAATGGGCAGCTGGTCCTAGAGGATTTTGTTTAACATTCTAATATTTATCCACAAATTTTATGAGTTCTCATAAGATATTGCTTTTTTGGTTAGTTATGATGACCATTATTCTATTATTTATTAATGGGATAAATGACATGAATTATGCTTTAATGCTGACCTATCTTAGCATTCTTGGAAGTAATTGAAATAAGCACTTCCTGGCATTTTACCTTACATCATGTTATTATTCATAAATGATAATGTTCTTTGGTTCTCGGTTTTTCTTTATATTTCTTTTAGGTTTGGGCACTGAGTTTATTCTAGCTTTACAAGATGAGATAAGAAACTATCCTTTTTATGATCCAGAAAAATTAACATAACATGTATAAGAATTCTTTGTACATGAAAGCTAGCTAGAATTCTGGAATAGAAAAAAATCTATTACTGTCCTCCTCTTCTTCTACATCTGCTTTTTTAAAAAAAATTGAGATAAATATGGATCCACATGCAATTGTAAAAGTAATACTATTGCTATTTTTGCAGTGTAGCCCATACGGGGCATTTCCTTCCTTACAGTATTTGTCCATGTACTTCCTTCCTTCATCACCTCTGTAGCTCCCATCATCTAAGGTCCTGTCATTTCAAGAAAAAACATGAATGCATCAGTTTGTTGTAAGTTGGTATTGGCTTTTTCCCTCTGAGTACACTTCTCTGGAATCTATCCAGTGAAAATCCCATTTTTTTGCCATTTCATGTAAATTCTAGAATGTCAGAATGGCAATGATTAAAAAATCAAATGACAATAAATGTTGGCAAGACTGCTGGTGGGAGTGCAAACTTGTACAACCACTATGGAAATCAGTGTGGAGATTCCTGTAAAAGATGAAAATAGAGCTGTCATATGATCTAGCTATTCCTCTCTGGGTATTTATCCTAAAGACTCTAGTCTTCATTTCAGAGACACTTGATCAACCATGTTTATAGCTGCTCTATTCACAATAGCTAGTAATTGAAATCAACCTGGATGTCCATCATGTGGCAAATGGATAATAAAGATGTGGTACATATATGCATATACTACTTAGCAGTATGGAATAACAAAATTTGGAGGAAAGGGAATGGACATCTTGGAACAAATCATATTAAGGAACTCACAAACACAAAAAGACAAACACCACATGTTCTCTCTCTTTTGTGGCTCCTAACCTGGAGCAGCTTGAGTTTCAGACACACAGGACAGGCAGTTTGAGGGAAAGGCAACAGGGATGAAAGAGTTTGGGAGAAGGGAAATGGGAGGATGGAATATACAGAAAACTAAAGCCAAAATAAATTAGTACCACAGAAACTTTTCTCCTGGATAGCAGACGAAAGGAGTATGGGGAGATCATCTGGGCAGAAAGGCCCTGGAGAAGGCAGGATGAAGTTTAATCCTAAATCTCTTGGCTCTGACTTTTTTTCTCCAAAATAGATTCCCTGAATTTTCTACAAAGATAATTATTTCATTTGCAAGTGCATACTATTTAATTTCTCTCTTTCCAGTCTGCATTTCTTTTTATTTTTTTCTTCTTTCTTTATTGCATTGACTAGGACTTTCCATAATTTGTTGATTATGGGACGAGAACAGAAATCCCTTCCCAAGTTGTGGGCAGGGGAACATTTTCTTTGTCACTATGAATATAATGTTAGCTGCCTTTTTTAAAATGCTTCCTGTTCACTTACCATGAATATGATGGTTTTCCTAAGGAAGTTATTAATATTAATTAATATAATTATGGTAAACATGCTTCTTGAATATTGACCTAACATTGCATACTTGTAATAAGGCCCACTGAGACCCTGGTATGTGCCTTTATCTAGTTGTTGACAGAGTCTCCTTATATAGCCCATGCTGGCCTCAAGCTGACACCATCACAATGCCTGGCTATCACATGCTGCTCATTCTCCTGTTGGAGTTTTCAAGTGAAATTTTAATTTTGTCATCTTCTTCCTTCATCTAACTTCCTTCTCATCTCTTCCTCCATTTCTTGCCAGTTGATCCTTATCACAGTCAGCCATACACCGCTGAGATGAATCTTCAAACTAGGCACAGTTTTTGGGAGGAAGGGAGTTATTTGTAGCTATAGATACAGGGGAAGTTCCAGAATGCAAAAGAGGTTACTACCCTTCCACAGGTCCAAGCAGAGAGGAAAAACCCATCACCTACACCATACAAAGAACAGTGAACAGGCAGGAGGGCCCAGGAGAGAATTTCTTCCCCTTTATATAGCCTTAGTGTGGGGTCTTACAACCCTTACCCAGTCTTAATGGCTTCTTGAGTCTCTAGAATTTTCTTCCTGCATGGCCCACACAGGAAAGGATGTTTACTTCTAGCTTCTTTGAGCTTCTTTACATCTTGCCCCTTACTGAGAGGCTGCCTTCCTGCAAACATCCTCAGAGACCTACCCAGAATAATTTAAAAAATAATCAAGTAGACAACAAAACCTAACCATCACAATATTTTTTATCTAAATTGTGAGATTTATGTGTGTGCACTTGTTCATTGTACACATATATGATCTGCTTGGTTTTATAGGGTGTGGACCAGTATCACAGTTTTGATCCTTACACTGGTGCATATGTCTTTACTTTTATTTCCTTTGTAAATTTTCTTTGCTAGACCTTTTTCAATTTTATTTTGAAGGGATAGTTTGTATTTCATTGATTATTTTTGTTGTTTACAAGTTTAACTTCTTTTCTTATCTTTATTATTGCTGTTCTTTTGTTGTTTTACTTGTATCTTCTTCTAGGTTTTTAAGGTGGTATAGCAGATAGGAAGTAGAAAACAAGCTAAACATTAAATATATCTATTTGCCAGTTTTTCAAGAATAATATAATAAGCAGTCATGAACAAAATGGTGGGAAAGGTAAAAGGACAAAGAAATCCCTATGCCAAATGTGTTCTCAAACCCCAAATGCAAGATTTATGAAAGTTAGTAATGAAGAAAAAGATAGTTTTAACAATGAGAAACATTTGATCAGCTCCACTGTGAATGTATCTTGGAGTGGGAATTTCTAATATCTATTTTTTAGATTTCAAAAACATTTTTCATTCACTCAATAAGTGATTATTGAATCTATGATGTGCATTTCTCTCTGCTGCTGGTCTGTTGAGGTTCAGAACAGAGGATGGAGGCCATGGCTTTCCTGGACAGCTTATTTATAGGATCAGAGTAGTGCTGTTTTAGGAGAGGAGGGAGCAAACGAGTGCAGGAGGATGCTGGGGGAAACCAAGCCAGACCTGAACCGAGAAGCAGAGGGAGAAGAGAGATAGAAGGAAGAAAGGTACAGAGAGAGAGAGAGAGAGAGAGAGAGAGAGAGAGAGAGAGAGAGAGAGAGAAACAGGCAGAGAGGCAGGCCACAAACCTTAGCTCCTGAGCAGAGGAACAAAGAGACCTTACATATGTTCCCTTTGGGAGAGAGACATTAGGACCTGTGCAGAGGTGTGGACTAATGGGCAGGAAGGAGCAGGCTGGCTGGACCCCCGCATTGACACCTTTAGGGGAAATTAGACCTTTGATGCCTCAATTTTGGGTGATTGGGAGGAGGAGAGGAATGGGTGCAGGGCTTTGAGACTCCAACATAGTCTAGTTTCAGAGCTGGGAGAAAAAAAGTACTCTCTAATATTCTCAGTGCTCAATTTGTGAGAATCATCAAGAACAAGAGTTTGTACAGAAACCCTGGTTAACGTGGGAATGGTATGATAGCCTTGTGTAATAGGAGTGTTGGGGTTTCTTGCCAATACACACATACTCCAACACACCCATAAATTCAGGATATCCCCAGGTCCTTCTCAGATGAATATAAAGAATGAAAATCTATACATCAGAGGGTAAGACTTAGACTTGTCATAGTAAGAGAAGGTAAGAGAAGAGCATGCAGAGAACTCCTGCCAAGAGGAAGGTAGGTAGGCGCCGCTCACCCCCATCTCAGCACAAACAGGCTGAAATGAGCCAGGCTTACCAGAGCAGCGACCTGGGGTTCAGGAGAGATGAACAGCCAAAATAGGTTATCTACCTTGGATGGATTTATATATAATCATATTGTTATAGTCAGCTTGTCATTGCTGAACAGAAAAAACAGCCCATGAAAGAATACGTTTATTTTGGTTTATAGACTCAAAGGGAAGTTCCATCATGCCAGGAAAAATGAGGGTAGACATCATGTCCAACACAGCCGGTGGCAAACAGTGACAGGAGGAGGACTGGCAAGAGGAAGCTGGCTATAACCCCCATAGGCCCACCCCCAACAACACAGCTCCACAAGGCTCCAATACCCAAAGTGCCATCAGCTGGGGATTGAACATTCAGAAAACATTACTTTGTGGGGAACACCTGGATGAAATCATCACACTTACTGTGCTGGCCTTTACCCTCACACTCAGGTGAGCCTGATTGGTGTGGATTCAGGGGCTGGCTCCTTAAAAGACCAGTTTGGGGACTGAGTGTACCAAATCAAAATGTCAGGATCAGATTTAAACCTTAATTTCAGAAAAGGGAAACAAACTCCTTCACAGGGAGGGATTCAGGTTGTTCATGGCAAAAAAGTTCTATGTAGCTCCTTTAGGCAAGAGATAAGGAGACGCCAGATCTTTCTTTGATCTCCAGGAAAGGACATTCTTGCCTTTTACTTTTTGTGCCTGAGTCACCATGTTGTTTTAATAAAAAAAAAAAAGAAAGAAAGAAATGGGTCTGGCTGGTTTTGGAGTCTGCCTGGGACTTTTGGGCCATGCAGGCAGAGTGGTGGCGCCTGGGGAGGTAGGGCGAGCTGCTGAGCTCATGCTGCAAGGAGACGAGAGTGCTCCTGCTGTTGGCCCCAAGGCACAGGGGCTGGGCTGAGCTGGGAAGAGGCGCTGATCAGGGCAGCTGGTGGAGGCATGTCCAGCCACCTAACACTAGGGCGCAGGAGCCTGCTCCATATCAGTGGCGGTGGTGGCACAGAGGGGACCTCAGCGAGGGAGGGAGGGCTCGGATAGCCACAGTGGAGGCGGGCAGCTGAGAAAGCATGCCAATGGGCCTGAGTGGGAGTATTACAGCTCTGTGTGTGTTTAGCTCATCTCTCTAGAGAGAATAATGGTCATAGACATGGGGGGGGGAACATGACAAATAATCCCATGACAAGTAATCCCATTTTAATGTAGCAGCATTGTGGGTTAAATAGAAATTGAGGAGGAGGGAGAGAAAGAAATGGGCAATGAGGATTGGCAGAAATCAGCAACTTGTGAATACCCGCTTTGCATGTGGACGTGAGCTTGGGCACCTATCAGATGGTGGGGGTAGAGGAACTGCCACCTTCTAGGCACAGCTGGGGTGCGAACCTGGGTCCATGTGGCTTGCTTTTGGGGGTTGGGAGTCTCAGAGTTGAGGGTGGAGATAGGGAAACGCCTACCAGGTTAGCCGACGGGTTTCTGACCTCATTCTTCAACACCCTCTTAACCCTTTGTCCTCTGTGCCCTCGTTAAGCAATACCAACATTTCCCCCTTTCCTTTTAAATATAGAGAAGTGGCATAAATATGTAGGAGGCTGGCCATGAGTTAAGGGGTCCCTATGGCAAACAGGGAGCTTAGGAGTGGGAAGAGGCAAACAGATCAAAGGAATAGGGAACCACCGGGCGGGGACATAGAGAACATACAGCATTTGTTGGCACGAAAAACAATATTTTCCCCCTAGTCCATGTCCCATATTTAGCAGTGATGAGGTATAGTGTTCTACTGGAGTCAGCAAGGAGTCATCTCTGGAGTGATCCAAGCTGGGCCTGGGTGAGGTCTCCTGGGTGGCGGTGGGACCGGGGTGAGCAGTGGGACTGGGTGAGCGTGGCTCCTGGAATTCGCGTGGCTTTGCAGGAGAGTTGTATCACGGCATACCAACCAGGAAGGATGAAAATTTTCTGAAGGCTCGGGCTGAGCTGGAAGGATGCGTACATCGGTGGAATAATTAGAGCTAGACAGTGGTAAATAGGGGCTGAAGGAATTCACATAGGGATTGGAATGTCCTCCGTGCCATGGCAAGGCTGTGGCCCTGATGTGATGCAGGTGGTTGCAGTGAGAGAAACGTTGGAGAGGTACCTGGCATCAGTGGGCCTGGAATTGAAACAAGGAGATGCCCATCCTTGGCTAAAGGGCAGCATTTTGAAGAGCCTGGGTGGAAAAACAGTTTGTTATTGAGAAAAAAATTTTAAGAGTGATGCTAATAGTAACAGCAGTCAGCAAGGGACTGGAAGGGGATTGTAAAAGTAGCAGTTTGAGGCATTTGGTGGATATCCGCACAGAGAAGGCCCCACTGAGGAGTAAAATTTGACCTGTATGGATAAAGCAGTCGCCATATATTTACCGTGGGCAGCTGTAAGGAAGAAGAAAACTGAATTTAGTAAGGCTGTTGAGAGAGTTAACTTTCAGGAGGGAAATTTTTTCTGTTTAGTCTGAAGGCTGTTGAAAGAATTAGTTTTAACCATTAGGAGAGAGAATGATTTAGTACTTAAGTTTGAGTAGAAATTTGTAGTTGGAATCTTATCAAAATTTCAGAGTTAGACCAATTTTCTGAGAATGAGCAAAACCATTGGGCGACCCGGTCTTTGATAGATTTATAAGTAGAGCATTCTCTAGGGGTATATTCCCCCTTCGTTTTTGTAAACAAGCAGAAATTATAATACAGTAGTCAATGTAGGCTTAATAATTTATGCTTATGGATGTGAGTTAGCTTTTGGGACTGCAGTTTTTAAGGCAGCCCAGGTTTCTTTAAGTTAAGAGACAGGAAAGGAAGGTTTAGATTTTGTAGTAGCATTAGTTTAGCTTGAGAGAGGAAAGAGAGAACAGGAAAATCGATAGGCCCCTGCAGGAGGAAGGACTATTTTAACCTCTGAAACCTCATAACCTCAGAGGGTATGAGGAAGAAAATCAACAGGCTCCTATTGAAAGGAGGAGCTATGTTAACCTTGAAGGAGAGGCTGTTTAAATGAAAAGATTTGCCTTGTGTGGAGGCTGGGGACTGCGTAGCTGATTTGAACCTCTAAATTAGAGGCTGCTTGAGAAAGAAAGTTGATGAACACCTGTAGAAAGAGGAGTTAATTTAATCTCTGAAGCAGAGGGAGAACGAATAGATTTGCCTTGTGGATGCTGGACCCTGGAGATGTCCAGGGCTGTATAGTAAAAGAGAGTTACCTCCCCAGGGTGTGGGGGCCAGACCCCAGATTTTTCCGGCGGCTAATGTATTGATAGAAACGAAAGAAAAGAGAAGGCTTGGGTCAGTGTGACTCACGTGTCCTTTTGTTTGCTGGGCGTTGGTTGCCTGTGGTTATAGAGGTCAGTAGACTAGCGTTCTGGAGGTCTGTTAGCTGTTTGGAGGTCAGCTGCCCCATGTTGTGGAGGTCAGTTGCTCTGCGTTCTGGGGGGATCAGTGGCCCCATGTTGGATCGCCAAAATGTGTTTTAATTTAAAAAAAAAAAGAATGGGTTCTCTGGTCTTGGAGTTGGCCTGGGGCTTTTGGGCTATGAAGGCAGAGTGGAGACGGGGGGAACTTGCCTGGGGAGGAGGGACCAGCTGCTGGGCTCATGCTGCAAGGAGTGAAGAGCACTCCTGCTGTCGGCCCCATGGCGCCTGGGCTGGGCTGGGCCATGACGAGGCTCTGATCCTGGGCAGCGGGTGGAGGCGTGTCCAGCCAGCTAACACTGGGGCGCAGGAGCCCGCTCCATATTGGTGGCGGTGGAGGGGACCTCAGTGAGGGAGGGAGCAGGCATGCTCCGAGTGTCAGCGGCTTGGACAGCCACCATGGAGGTGGGCAGCTGAGAAAGCATGCCCATGGGCCTAAGAGCCCACTCTGTGTGTGTTCAGCTCATCTCTCCAGAGATAATAATGGGCATAGACACATATGGGAAATGGGGGGAAAAGCATGACACATAATCCCATGACAAGTAATCCCATTTTATTGTAGCAGCATTGTAGGTTAAATAGAAATTGAGGAGGAGGGAGAGAAATAAATGGGCAACGAGGATTGGCAGAAATCAGCAACCTGTGAATAGGTGTTTTGGTTTTTTTGGCTAAAAAAACACCGAAGATCCATTCCACAATTTGGAGAAAACACATTTCTTGGCAGAATCCCTTCCTTCTCCAGATGCAGAAAACAACTCTGTTTGAGTGAGTGCTAAAAACATAAGAAATACAGAAATTGTAATTGACTCTGTGCACATGACAATAAAGGTCTCTGTGAAGCTGGTATTGCAGAGGTGTATTCACTTAACTTACAAATAGATCACTTTTTATAAGCACCAGTTTCCTTTGGACTTTTAAAAATACATATGCATATTTATTTACTTATAAGCAGAGAGAGAGAAAGAGAAAGAGAGAGAGAGAGAGAGAGAGAGAGAGAGAGAGAGAGAGAGAGAGAGAGAGAGAACAGGAACAGACAGGGCCTCCAGCTGCTGCAAAACTCCAGATGCATGGTTTTATGTGGGAACGGAAAAATTGAACTCTTGTCCTTAGGCTGAGCATCTCTCCAGCCCTCTTTTGGACTCCTTGATGTTTCAACTAAATGAAATTACTATTGGTCTTTGAAAGTAGTCAGAGAATGTTGCTGTTTCTTACTAGCCTCAAAAGGTGTTTTTTTTTTAAATATCCTTCTGAATTTTAATTTACCTTTTCATCAAATATTTCTTGATTTTTATAGGTGCTTTATGGGATGGGCAAGTGTCATTCTTCCTTTATATGGGAAGTAATAAAGTTTTCAAAAAGTGATGTAATTTTGTTGGTAGAACTTAGTCTTCTTTTAACAGGTTCATTTACTTAAACACTTATTCATACTCATGAAGACATTTGTTGACTGCTGTACTGGTTAGGTTTTGTTGTCAACTTGACCTTTTTAGTAACTCTTGGGTGGGTCTCTGAGGATGTTTACAGGAAGGCAGCCTTTCAGCAAAGGGCAGGATGTAAAGAAGCTCAAAGAAACTAGAAGTAAACATCCTTTCCTGTGTGGGCAGTGCAGGAAGGAAATTCCAGAGACTCAGGAAGCCATTAATTCTGGGATAGGGTTGCAAGACCCCACCCTAAGCCTATATAAAAGAGAGGAACTTCTCTTTGGCCCTCCTGCCAAAAGAGGAGCAGCCTCTTTTGCTTTCTGGAACTTCCCCTGTATCTAGAGCTACAAATAAATACTTTCCTCCCCCAAATTGTCCCTGGTTTGAAGATTCATCCCCATGGTGTGTGGCTGACTACAATAACTGCCTACTGGCCGAACTCTATTGCAGGACTCTACTGCTTATTAAGTTTATAGTGACTGTTCTAAGTTTCCAGTGACAAGAACTTCAGATATGAAGTGTAAGGAAAACTTTAGTTTAATTGTGTAGTCTTAAAAATGGGTCTGTATTATTACTGTAGTTTGCTAATATATCAGTTTTGAGTGCATTTAACTCAACTTCTCTTTTAACTGAGGAAGGACAGAGAGGAGAGAAATGGGGACACATTCACAAGATTTGATCATACAATGTATATATTTTTTCATAATAAAGATAAAAAATAAAAAAGATAACTGAAGAAAATTCATTGCATGTTTTTATTGACAACATTCATACATATAGAAAATATACCTTAATAATAATCCTCTTCCACCACCCTATCTTTTCCCCCACCTGAATTCATCCTCCACTGAATTTCTTCTTTCTAATTAAATTAATCTCTTCTATTTTGACATCATCATCTCCCCTCCCCCACACTGGCTATTTTCAGGTCTTGTGTAGGTAGTACAGCTGCTGTGAGGTCATGAATACCATGGCTCGTTTGTGTCTTTATGTCCCCTTCCTTTGTCTCTTAGATTTTTTCCACCACCTCTTTCAAAATGGTCACTGGGCCTTAGAAGGGGTGAGGGAATGATAGAGGTGTTAGTGATAAACACTCCACTGTCACCTTTTCTCAGCTTTAGGTGAGTTTTGAGTCACCCTAGTGGTCACCACCATCTGAAAAGAGTAGCTTCTCTAGCCAAAAGTGAGAGTAGCATTAATTTGTGGGCATAACATACGTGTGTAGAGGGCAGTTTGATGGGCATAATATATACATTTAGTCAGACAACAGTAGCTGTTACTCCTGTAGGACTTATGACTTCCCCAGCCATAGGCTTTTGACTAGGTTTTCAGTAACTGACAGGAATTTCCTCCCATGAAGCAGGCCTCTTATCCAATCAGAGAGCAGTTGTTTTCCTTAATAGCAGACATGTTGCCATTGAACTGGTGGGAACATTTTGCCTGGCTGTCCAGCCATAAAGCTTTCTGGGTCCACCGCTGGTTAAAACCTTTGGAAACGTTTCTCTCTCAAGAGGCTACATGGCTCATTCTAGTGTCCTGACATCTAGTCAACAAGAGTTCAGCCCCAGCTTGGGTTCTCAGTTTCCTTCAGCCCAAGCTTGCGGTGACTTGAACAAAAGGGTCTTAACATCTTGTTCTGGTGGGCAATCAAGGGTCTTCGTAATAGCTTGTAATGTTTTGGGGGCATCAGGGACCTCCTTGACTAAAAACTCTCTGGAAGGTATTCCATGCGTGACATTGAAATTTCATATTTATATTTCTCATATATCTATGGCTTCTGGGCACAGTTTTATCCACCCCACAGTGTACTTTATTGATTTATTTTATTATAGAGAATATGATGAGAGAGAGATAGAGAGGGACGGAGGGAGACAGAGAAAGAAAGTGAGTGAGAGAGAGAGAATGGGCACTTCAAAGCATCTTGCTGTTGCAAGTGAACTGCAGATACATATATCACTTGGTAATCAGGAATCAGGCTGTTAGGCTTTGCAAGCAAGTGCCTTTAACTGTTAAGCCATCTCCCCAGCCCTCTCCCTTTCTCTCTCTCTTTAAAAAAAATTTATTTATTTGCAAAGGTGTGTGTGTGTGTGTGTGTGTGTGTGTGTGTGTGTGTGTGTGTGTGTGTGAGGGGAGACACACTGGGATCTTTCCACTACAAACAAATTCCAGATGCATGTGCCACTTTTTGTTTCTGACTTTATGTGTTTACTAGGGATTCAAACCCAGGCAATCAGGCTTTGTAAGCAAGTGCATCTAATGCTGGGCCATCTCTTTCAATCTCTGAATTTTTGTTCTTTAACATACACACACACACATACTCACACACATACACACACAGGGGAGAGAGAGAGAGAGAGAGAGAGAGAGAGAGAGAGAGAGAGAGAGAGAGAGAGAGAGAGAGGCTAGCAAAGGAATAAAATGGGCTTCCATATGACTTATTTATGTATTTAATTTTGATTAACCCTCCTCCTGTTGTAGAAGAAATTTAACAATCCAGACCAAGATGATACTCTTAAACAGTTTTACCAGAGAGATAGCATGGCCCTGAGTCTCCTCCCTATCTATAAAGCTGCACCCTAATTGTATGCTATCAGGTTAGTACAGGTATAGGTAAAAAGACCCCTGAACAAATAGCTTTTTGTTCAACATTTGTACTTTCTTTTTCAAAACAAATAAATAAATAAATATTTATTTATTTTCAAGGAGTGCGAAAGAGAGAGGAGAGAAGGAAAGAGAGAGAGAGAGAGAGAGAGAGAGAGAGAGAGAGAGAGAGAGAGAGAGAGAATGGGTGTGTGAGGGCCTCCAGAAACTGCAAATAAACTCCAGATGCATGCACCTTTGTGCATCTGGCTTTATGTGGGTACTGGGGAATTGAACTTGGGTCCTTAGCTTTGCAGGCAAATGCCTTTATCATTGATTCATCTCTCCAGCCCAAATGGTTTATTTCTTTTTTATTAATATCTTTATTATAAATAAGTACATTGTATGAGCAAATCTTGTGAAGGTGTCCCAGTTTCCCTCCCCTCCGTCCCACTGGGGTCCTTCCTCGGTGTGCATACTGGATCTGTCCATATGTTAGGGGTTTATGAACTGCCAGAGGAGTCAGTTTTCCTTTTTTTTTCTTACCCCTTTGTGTGTTGTTGCTAAGGAGGGCAATGTCTCTGGACATTGGCTCTTACATTCTGTCTGCCCCTTTTCCGTTCAGTTCCCTGAGTCAGGTGGGTGAGTGTATGTCTCTTTTATTGTTGAGACCTTAAGTGTCCCTAGACTTCTGCTTTGGGTTGTGTTGGGTATCATAGGCGTCTGTCTCCATTGACCTTTCCTGGGTTATCTGACTTGCTGTGGTGATTGGTCTCTTGTTTATCTTGCCACTTTCTCATGCCATGACAACATGAATAAATTTTCAAATTCTCCGCTCAATCTCTGGTGCCACCTTTGTGACTCAGTTTCCTATAACACTCCTCTCCCATTGTCTCCTTTCTTTTCATTCATCTGACTTGTCTTAGGGCCCTGAATGATATCTTTAAAGTCAAAATGCTTAATTATAATCTTTAGAATAGATACCTTGCTTTCTCCCCAAACTTAAGAGAAAGTAATCCAGTAAATCACCATTAAGTATGGCATAATGATGTTTTCTATAGACATATATGAAAATGACCAAGACTTCCTATTTATATGGGGTTGGACCTCCATAACGATGCAGGAAAGAGACTGGGTTCTGGGATTAGAACTCCACAGACTTGATTCTGTAGCTCTTCGCCACATTTAGCAAAGAATTAAAAAACATGGATGCAGAGGAGGGTAAGTTATTTAGGACTTATTATGGGAGAGCTGAAGTAGGAGGAAAAAAGTAAGAAAGTTCCCAAGTCAAGAGGAATTCCTCCCTCTCAATGGAGGGAAGGGGAGAGTAAACGGGAAAATCTTTCTCTGGAGGCTTGGCTCAGTTCTACTTGCATAATTAGACATCCAGTTAGAATGAGTCTCATTGCCAAGTCCATATGTATATGAAAAATCTTGATTTCGGTTGCTTTGCCTAGAAGGAACGCTAGGTCGGGAAGTACCTGTCCAGGCTGTCAAGCCCTGGAAAAATTCAATAAAATTCAACAAACTGCTCCTCATGGCCATCTTGGACTGTTCAGACTGGAGTCTCTAGCTAAAACAAAAGCTCCCTCACTGCTAATCCACATCACTGTTTACTTTTTCTCTTGTTTCTTTATTGAGGCAGGGACTCACTCGAACCCAATATGACCTAGAACTGACTCCATAGCCTCTGCTGGCCTCAAACACTCTAGTGCTGGGATTGAAGCTATGTGCCAACATGCTCTGCTAGCTCTTTATACTTCTAGGTAGCCTTTTTTTTTTTTTTTTTTTTTTTTTGTGTGTGTGTGTGTGTGTGTGTGTGTGTGTGTGTGTATGATTACCATGAATAGAAGTTGAATTTTGTCAGAAGTTTTTTTTTTCATCATTTGGGTTGATGATTTTATTAGTTTACTATTTTGTGTTTTAAATGTTAATTAAATCTTGCCTATTGAGATCAAAGCTGCATGGCTATGTGTACTATTCTTTTGATATACTGATGTGGTATGGAAGCTTTTCGTGTTTTCTTGCAACTATGTTCTTTGTTTTTTTGTTTGTTTTTTAATTTATTTACATTTCAAAAGTTTGCTATTTATTTATTTGTCTGTTTGGGAGAGAAAGAGGAGAATGAATGGGCATACCAGTGTCTCCTGACACTGTGAACATCAGACACATTGAGTTATTCTGTTTCTCTTTCTTTATGAGGGTACATGGGAATTAAACTCAGGCTATCAGGTTTTGCAAGCAAGTTGCTTTAATTACTAAGCCATCTCTCCAGTTATTTTTGTTATTTTTATTCCTTCTTTCCTTCCTGATTTGGTTTGTTTTTCCTCCCCTTCTATTTCCAAAAGGTAAAATTATCAAATTTAAGTTTTCTTTTCAAGTATTTTACAACATACATTTTCCAATGCTTCAATTGCTTTGTTTTTTAATTTCAGAATACTTCATTTTCAAAATGAGTCACAACACTAAGCTTTGGGCCATTATACAAGCTAAAAATGCTTGCTCACCATTGAAGGGCACATTTATTATGTTTAAAAAGTAAATAAAAATCCATATAAACAGATATTCAAATAATTTCCATAGGAAAACAGATAAGTGTGACCCCATCACCTAAACTTCCATACTGCTGTATCTGTGCCAGCCCGACTCTTACAAAGACATTTCAAAACTAGCAGTAATTAAGTTAAATGATCCCCAAATCCCTTAATTTAAGCTACACTTACAGTTAAGAACTACAAGAATGGTGTCTACACATTGATACCAGCAGAAGTTACAACAGTTGCAGAGGAAGTTAAGATGCTTTTAGCATAAGCAAAAGTTTATCATATATCTTGGTTGTGAGATTCCCAGAAAATTGCATTTACACTGAGAAAGGAGTAAGGTTGTACATACTTATGTATGGTTTATTCTATTTCAACAATTTTATTTAATTATTTATTTTATTTAAATATGTTTATATCAAAGGCATATTGTCTCTATGTGGCCAACTTTTATAGCAAATTTTATTAATTGTGCTGGAATTCTTGACTCTCAGCTATTGAAAGATTTTAATCTTACTCCAGTGAAATGGGCTCCTTTTTTTAAAAAACAGATTTCTTATTAGTTTTTTTTTGTCTTTGAATTCTGCCTCAATTTCTTCCCCTTGAGACTTTGATTCATTAGTCTTAAAATTAGACAATTGCTGAAGATGTTTTATATAACTTTTTTGCTAATGAATAGAGCATAGACTCTACCTATTCAGAGAGCAAAATATCAACCTATCTGATCTTGTGGGACATGAAAAAAATAAAAGAATAAAGATCAGGGTGTCCTAGAATAGAGGATATTATTATTTTATACAGAAAAACTTCAAACCACATCACTAATAAACCATGTGGCTTATTTTCTGTTGTGTTTTTTTGTTTGTTTGTTTGTTTTGTACTGGGATAGGATGTATTGATAGAACCCAAGTCCTTGCCAATGTTAGTAAGCAAGCTCTCTGCTACTGAGCTACACTCTCACAGTGGCCTATGATTGTTCTTGATTCTAAGATTAACACCCAAAACAGCAGGTCATTTTTTTTCCTTTATTGTCCGTATTTAGATACATTGAATGGGCCAATAATGAGTCGGTATCCCCATTTCCCTCTTCCCTATCCCTAATTGGCTGGATATCCTTCTCTGTGGGTAGTCTGGATCAGTCCATGGAGTAGAGGGTTATGGATAGTCTAGAAGTCAACCCGGTAACACCCCCTTTGTATGTTGTTACTG
Source organism: Zapus hudsonius (assembly GCA_004024765.1). Classification (NCBI taxonomy): domain Eukaryota; kingdom Metazoa; phylum Chordata; class Mammalia; order Rodentia; family Dipodidae; genus Zapus; species Zapus hudsonius. The sequence goes on along the minus strand of PVHP010016342.1, from coordinate 6,382 downwards.
AGGGGATCGATGACTCTGGGAGTTCTCCCCCACCATGTCTCTTATAGTCTTTCTGCCCCCTCTTCCGCTAAGTTCCCTGAGTCACGGTGGATGAGTATTAAGGCTGCTTTATTGTTGAGGTCTTATGTGTCCCTGTACTTCTGCTTTAGGTTGTGTTGAAAATGTTGGTGTCTGTCTGGTTTATCCTGTGTTGACTGACTGGCTGTGGCTGTGGGGTCTCTTGCTTATCCCACCACTCTCTGCAGGGTTCTGTATAGATCCTTCATGGAAGATCTGGTGTGGCTCATCTAGTGCCTAGATGTCAGCTATTGGCCTGCAGTTCTTTGGTAGGGTTGGAGGGTCCATAGCTCTCTCTCTGCCTTCTGAAAAATACAAATAGAATCTCCATCGGTGAGATCAGCATACACAGAGCTATTAACAACAGTATCTAGCCAACTCAGAAATGTGTGAAATGTGGGGGGAGGACCCCTATACCCAATTGTGTACCCAGCTTCTCCTCTCTTCCACATGGCAGGAGTTCTCTGGACTTTTTCCTCTTTCCTTATCTTAACCTAATAAAGTCTCTCTAAGTCTTTAAAAAAGAATAATTAATTTTATAATACAGTGTTATTACCTTTCCTTTAAACTAGTTTTTCAAAAGCAACTGAAAAGAAAAAATCTTTTATAGTCACCTATTTACCATTATTTTTATTTGTTTATTTGTTTTGTTTTGTTTTATTTGAGGCAGAGTCTCACTCTAGTCCAGTCTGACCTTGAACTCATTCTGTAGACCCAGATTATTCTCATACTCCTGGCAACCAGGAAAAGAAGACTTTTGTTAGCAAGACCTTTAACTGAGGAGCCATCTCTCCAGACCCACATAAGTGAATTTAAATAATCACCACCAAATGTCATGTTAAGACTTATTTCAAACAGTTATGCTTATCAGTTGGTGTGGTGTGGTTTTAAAACTAGATCAAATGAAACAAGTTAAAATGACCATTATTATAGGAAGGAAAAGTGTTGTGGTCAGCTTTCTAGTTGCTGCGCAGAAAGAACCCAAACAAAAGTGGCTTGTGGAGGAATGGGTTTATTAGGCTTACGGACTCGAGGGGAGACTCCATTCTGGCAGGGAAAATGATGGCATGAGCAGAGGGCTGGACATCACCTCTGCCACAGCACTGCAAACAGAGGCAGGAAGGTGTGCCAAATACTAGCAAGGGGAAGCTGGTTTATAACCCCCATAAGCCCGCCCCTACAACACAGCTCTAGTGAGGTTCTAATTCCCAAATTGCCATCAGCTGAGGATCAATCTATCATAACACATTCATTTGTTTGTGGGGGACACCTGGATCAAACCATGACAAAGAGCAAAAAGCATATCAGAGTCAAAGGCTAAAACAATCTACAATCTACTAAGAGAGAATAAACAAGTAAGTCATTAAAAAATATATGATTAAAAAAGTACTAAGGAATAATGTGTAATTATGGTAAAAAATTCCAAAGATCAATTTGATTATTAAAACTCATATTCCTGAGAAACTATATATGTTCACTTAGCTCTCTATTAGATTTTTAAAATTAACTTATTTTTGGCACGTTTTCCACATGTATGTAATGAATTTTGCTCATATTTGACTCCCATTACCTTCCCTTGTACCGCTGAACCCTTCTTCCCAACATACATGAATTTTTAAGATTAAAAAGTCAGGAAGTTACATGTTGCCACCCATCCTGGTTTGGGAATGTATCATAGATATTTCTGGAGTCTAAGTCAAGAATTACTTATAGAGAATGTCACAAAGGCTTACTATGATTTAAAAATCTTAAAATAACATTTTTTTTCTATTAACTTATTTTCTACTAGGCTTGGCTTAAAATAATTATATATTATTTATCTTCCAATTTTTCCTATTTCTTTTTTTTTTCTTTCAAATAGATCATGGGAGCTGGGGAAATGGCTCAGAGGTTAAGAACTCTTTCTTGCAAAGCCTGCTAATCCAAGTTCAATTCCTCAGCACCTATGTTAAACCAGTTTGCAGTAGCAAGAGACCCTGTCTCACAGAAAGTGGAGTACAGACACCTCTTCTGACATTTATATGGCATCATGGACACATGTGCCCCCAATTGCAAATTAATCAATTAAAATTAAAAGAGAAAAACATCACAGAAAAAAACTTGGTACTTTGATTATGATACTTCAAAATCAAGTGTTCTTTTTTTTTTAAGATAAGACACCTATAATTTTGTGTATGCATTAATTTCTGGCTAACTTAACTTCACTGTGAGAGGTATTATGAGATAAAACCATACTGTTTCTTTTGTTATGAGGTAAGCAAACCAAATTTTCATCTTGCCATAGCTGCTTTTAATTCTTAAATTAGGAATAAAAATTTGGGAAAGTGGACCTAGATTAAATAAGAGTTGGATTTTTGGAGAAAATGGACTTTCATTTCAGGAAAGCCTACAGGTTTAAAGTACCAGGCAAGATACTACAACCTACAGATATTCCCTCTGCTCCTAAACAACATTATCTTGGTAGAAAATATTCAAATTGGGGGTGGAGTGATGACTCAGTGGTTAAAGGCACATGCTTACAAAGCCTGCAGGCCCAGCTTCAATTCCTTGGTATCAATTCCTGGTTATAAATCAATCCTCGGTATCAATTCCAGGTATTCAATTCCTGGTTATAAAGCCAGTAGCAAGAGGCCCTGGCATGCCCATACTCTCTTTCTCTCTCCATTTTCAAATAAATAAGTAAACATATTTTGAAAAGAAAATATTCAGATTTATTACTTTCTTTGACATTTTAATTTTAGATATTTTCTAATTAAGATGATTTTTAATCTCTATGTAAACTTCCATATTTCTCTTAACAACTGATATATGCATATTTCATTATTCTAAAATGTTTCCAATAAACAAAATTCAAGCCTTTGTCAGTGTTATACAAAAGTTGGCAGACACATTGTGGATTTAACTAGTACTAACATTAGGAAATGATATTATCAAATTGGTGTAGTCTGGAATTCCAGCCAAAGGAAGAATCTTGCAGTGATAATGGACCAGATCTTGATGTCAAGGAGCATATCAAAAAATCAGGAATGCTAGAATTATAAATTTAACCCTCAGGGATAAAACATTATACCTATGTGATATAATTATAGGCTGAAGGAGAAAGATAGTTTTCCTTATTGGTTCATTTGAATTTTTGATACAGCAAAAAAGGATTTTTAAAATATAATTTAAAAATATATATTTAAAATTTTTTAAAGTATATTTTTTTAAGAAAAAAAATGACTTTTTGGGGGGGGGCTTTTGAGGTAGGGTCATACTCTTGCACAGACTGACCTGGAATTCACTATGTAGTCTCAGGGTGACCTCAAACTCTCAGTGATCCTCATACCTCTGCCTCCCAAGTGCTGGAAGTAAAGGCGTGCACCACCACACCTGGCTAAAAGGACTAGTTTTTTAGAAAGAAAAGGCAAAAAGCAAAACAGAGTAAATTGGGCAAAGATGTTACTGTAGTTTATTTCTGTGAATTGAAACAAAACATACTGGTTCAAGGCATTTGCAAAATTGCTGATGTTTTTCTGTTTTTTGATATAAAATAGCTATTTACTACATTTCTCGAGTGTCATATTTATAGAACATATTCTTCCAAGTTTGTTAATTCACAGTACTAATTCCTAATCCTTAATGTAAAATAAGCACTGAGATACATGCTCATGTTCTGATTAAATGATTTGATAACTTAGACTCTCTGAGTGGAAAATAAGTGCAAGCTGCTCTTTTGTCCTCACAGATTAAAATTATTAACAGTTAATGAAAAAATGAAGATGAGAGACATAAAACATAAATGTTTACTCATAGAACTGAAGAAAGTGGAATACCTCCGTGGCAGTAAAATAAAGCATAGTCCCCAAACCAGAAGTTCCAGGCATTTCTTGATTTCAGGGTTCAGTATCTTTCTGTGCTCCAAAATCTGGGCCTGAACTAATTTTTTCACTGTTGTTTTTTCTTAAAATTTTATAAAATAACACAGTTTTAAAATGGAAACTTACTGCAATTATACATTAGTACATGACATTTTTTCCTTAACTTTTTCCTTTGAAATTTCAATTAGCCTTTCAACCAGATTTTTTAAAAAATCATTAATGAAATTTATTAATAATAATTCAAAATAATTCAAAAACTAAACACCATAATAAAATATAAACTTTGGCATTAGTAACAAATGGTACTCAAATATGAAATGTATTGAGAGAGTCTAATTCACAGAGAAAGAAAAAAATGAGTGAAAGTATTCATATTTTAATTAAAAACTTATAAATATTCCAATAACTATAGTTACTACACGAAATGTTAATGATTTTATACCTTCAAAATACTTTAATGATTCCCCTGTGTAGCATTCTATCTACATATTATGACATTAATTGATAACTTAATTGGAATAATATACTGAGCCATAGAAAATAAATATTTTTATGTCAATGCCATGAAACATCAGCAATTTAACATATGGTTTGATTTAATGTATTTTGTAACAACATGGTCAACTTTTTCCCAAGGTAAAATGATCTGTACTCCCTTTCCTACCTAGCCATAGTACTTCTGGTGTCCTCACCTTGGGGAACAAGTAAGTCAAGCACATTTTCAAGCAGCATAACTGTCTTAAGGATCTGTGTGATCTGCAATCAAAGTACTGAACACTAACTTGTCTTCTCCCAGAGAGTGAGTTTCACTTCTGCCACCACAGTGCACAGAGTCAGAATTTTCACTTATTCATTTACTTTGCAAGCAGACAGAGAGAGAGAGAGAGAGAGAGAGAGAGAGAGAGAGAGAGAGAGAGAGAGAGAGAGATATTAGAGACAAAGAGAATGGGTGTGCCAGGGCCTCTAGGCCTGCACAAGAACTCCAGATCCATGTGCCACTTTGTACATCTGGCATTACTTAGCCACTGGGGAATTGTACATAGGTATGGGTTGTCTGGCTTTGCCATCTCTCCAGCCCCAGAATTAGAATTTGAAAAAATATTTTTTTTATTTATTTACTTGAGAGAGACAGAAAGAGAGGCACCAGAGCCTCCTGCCACTTCAAACTCCAGATGCATGTGTCACTTTGTACATCTGGCATTACTTAGCCACTGGGGAATTGAATCCAGACCATCAGACTTTGCAAGCAAGTGCTTTTAACCACTAAACAATCTCTCCAGCTCCTGGAATCAGAATTTTAGAAATGAATTAGTGACCATTTATATCATTATTAACTTTTTGAAAATAAGGCATAATGCCAAGAGTTGGAAAATGCTCACTGAGTTACAAGGGTTGTTTACCCAGTTGACACTTGGGTCTAGGTATCCTCCATGCTTTTGATTCACTGGGTTTTTGTTTTCAGGGATTGGGGAGTGGAAAGGTGAGCTGTTTCATTATTTCATTATATATAACTTTCATTTGTTACTCAATTTATTAACTGGATATGTGTGTTTGTTATAGCTGTGTCCATTTATTTATTTTTTTAAAATATTTTATTTATTCATGTCCAAGTAGATAGAGAGAGAGAGAGAGAGAGAGAGAGAGAGAGAGAGAGAGAGAGAGAGAGAGAGAGAGAGTAGAGAGCACACCAAGGCCACCACCTTGTGGGTCTGGCATATGTGGGTCCTGGGGAAATGAACCCGCGGCCTTAGGCACTGGAGGCAAGTGCCTTAACAGCTGAGCCATCTCTCCAGCCCAGCTGTGTCCATTTAAATAGTGTTAGTTACTTAGAACATCCTATAGCTTACTACCTTTCCAGATCAGCCTAGGCTAGAGTGAGATCTTACCTCAAAAAAACAAAAAAAAAGTTTTTTTAATGTTGACAAGGATTTGCTCCAAATTCAAGGGTGAAATGACATATCTGATTGAACTCATTTTTTTTATAAGGATTCTAATCCTGCCTGATTCTTTGTACATCCATCCCACATGCCAATATGTAAGACCATCTAGCTGTTATACTGTCTGTATTGCTTTAAAATTTTTCACAATGTTGATTTAGTTAAATAAATTCATTTTCTTCTGATATGTATTCTACCAATTCTATAAGGTCTAAATAGGAACATGCCCCTCAAAGAAACATTAGCAAGTTGCATTAACACACATAGAATATAGAATTAAATTGTGGGATAGGACAGAGCTCCTGAGGCAGCCCTTCTGTCACAAATGTGATTTAACTGAACCCTGTTACCTGGTTGAGATAGACGATAACCTCTCAAAAGGAACAGGTGGTTAAAGCAGGAAGAGCAACGTTGTCTAAGAGCATCACCTTACCTTTAAGATTATTGCTGTTTAGCATCACACTGGACACTACTTAGGGCACTGTTGCAGTCTAGGAGCACTATGCTGCAGTGAAAAATAAAAGAATG
>PVHP010016341.1:0-36658 GCA_004024765.1 Zapus hudsonius | reverse complement strand
AATACAAATACATACATACAAGCAAGAACACGAAGGGCATGTGGTATGTGGTCTGAAGGAATGTTGTAGTCAGCCTTCTCATTGCTGTGACAAACAGCAGCAGATGGGAGGAAAGGGTTTATTTTGTCTTACAGACACAAGGGGAAGCTCCATGATAGCAGGGAAAATGACAGAATGAGCAGAGCGTGGGCATCAGCTCAACCACAGCACTGCAAACAGTGGAAGAAAAGTGTGCCAAACACTGGCAAGGAGAAGCTGGCTATAACCCCCATAGGCCCATTCCTAACAACACAGCTCCAACAAGGTTCTAATACTCCAACTGCCACCATCTGGGGATGGAGCATTCAGAGCACATTAAATTTATGGGGGACACCAGGATCAAAAAACTAGAAGGAATACCAACCAAAAACTCCTCCGGTCTCCACACATGTACACACACATGTATTGTATTCACACACATTAATTCATACAAAATATTTGTTGTATACTACAAATAAATGATAGCACATTCATAAACCAAAAAACATGCCTGGTCAGGGGATGTCCCCAGCAGGATCTTCTCTAGGATGCTGCATTAGCAGCCATACAGTTCTATGACCTCCCCTCCTGTGTCCTTGTTTTTTTCCAGGGAAGAGAACATCTAGTTAGAGCTAAGAGATGTGACTTGTGGACCATCATTTGTGACCAGGTCAATAGTGATGAAGATACCATCATGAGTTCGGACAATCCAACTCCACGAAAGCCTTCCTGTATTTAGGAAAAAACCTTGTGATTTTGATTGTATTTTGACAGATATCCAAGCAGGCTCCTGTCACACAGCTGAGAGCTCTGCATGCTTTTCAGGGTGGTATATGGGAGTGTAGGTACACTAAACAAGGCCCTAATATATTAATATGCATATTAATATATGCAACAGATCAAATTCTTACCCCATGTTCTCAATGTACTTTGGGAAGGTTTCTTTTCACCTACAGTAAATGAGTAACTGAAGGCTTACCCAGAGCTGTCGTGAGAAATTATGTACAGCAACAAGACGGTGCCTCAAAAACATTTTTAACAAAACAGCAAGAAAAAGTTGTCAGGATATGCACAGTGGTTCTCAGTTTGTGAGTTTTGGCACTGTGCATTAAGCATCCAACCAACCCTACAGAATGTTGAGAAATACACATGGAACAAACCGAGATGCCTCTAAAAAATATATGCAGAAAACTTTTGCTTCAAATGGAAGAATTGCAACCAAGTCAATGATACACAGCACATTAGCCATATGCTGAAAACTATAAGAAAAACAAATACCAAAGAATACAAGAAACCATGAATGCCCTTCATGCCCTCCATGTGTGTTTTTTCTCCCTCCCTTGTTTTTGCCTATGAAAATGTATGTGTAGTGTGTGTGTGTGTGTGTGTGTGTGTGTGTGTGTGTGTGTGTGTGTGTGTGTGTGTGTTTGCATGCATATATGTGTATGGTGTTTGGGAAAGTAGGAGGTAGATTCCAGTGTCTCCCTTGGTCCCTCCCTGCCCACCTTATTTATTGAGACCAGGTCTCTCCTTTGAACCCAAGTCTCACTGATTTAGTTAGTGTAGCTAAACTCAGTATCCACTTCATTCCATGATCTGGGATGACAGGCAGGTTGCACACTCTCTTGGAAGGCTTTCATGTGGGAATAGGTGAGCTAAACTCAAATCTTTCTCTTTGTATGACATATGCTGAACCATCTGAGCCATCTCCCAACCTCTGTTTCTTTTAATACATCCAGTGTGATCAAAGCAATAATAATAGAAATTATTGCCCAAGAATAAGGTGCATGATATGCAAATGAGTTAGGAAATATTTGGGTTTCCATATAAAGAATCTCAGCCCCTCTCCTTTCCCTCCCCTGCCCTATTCTCCCTTTTACCTTCCCTCCCTCCTTACCTTCCTTCCTTCCTTCCTTCCTTCCTTCCTTCCTTCCTTCCTTCCTTCCTTCCTTCCTTCCTTCCTTCTTTCCGTGCTGATTTTCCCGCCTATTTCTCCCTAGTGCAGAGATTATAGGTATATGCAACCACAGATGGCTACATAATTTATTGTAAAGATATGAGATGCTATCTTCTTTAATAAGAGAAATCTACATTGATACCTTACCTTCTGAATTTCAATGAAGATAATAGAATTCAAAACTGCTAACTAATTGCTTATGGTTTGGGTGGTGATTTAGACTTTGACAGAATAATTCATTTCACTTCTTGATGGACAATTTTTCTTCAAGAAATTACAATATCCATTCTAAGTGTCTTTCAATTTTGTTTTCTGCTAACACACCTTCAAAAGTTAATCAGTCCTCAGAAAACCATATTCTGAATATCATCCCTATTGCTCAGAAGAAAATTTGATTGAATCACATTTCTCCTTGACTCTTCACACTTTCATTATATTTTATTCTAATGCAGCAAAAGCTTTTGCTTAAAAATGATTTCTCCAATTGGCATTTTATATTTTTGACTACAGAATTCTCAATTGTGTTTTTCACTTAGAAAGCCTTTTGACAGAAACTTATTAAAATGAATTATATAATATGAGCAGCTGGTGGATTCCAGATTTTTATAAAAATAAAACTAATGATAGTAATGTAAAAAGTCAATGCTTATTATGCTTAGCATTATATAAATTGCCTTTCTATTTGGGATCATGCTGCTTTAATTTTTGTAAGCTTAAAATAATAGGGCCAGAGAGAGATTTTTTTTCCTTTTTCTCTATTTTTAAGACATTTATGGCTATTTTATTTCTATACTGAGCTTCCAAAATATATGTTTAGAATTTGTACTGAGATCCAATTAGCTTTGGACATTTTTAAGGGAAAACAGACATCTTTATGGCAGTGCATATTCTCATATTCCAAGAATGTGACTCTCCTGGTATGGAAGATTTCTGTCTATACCAGTTTCATGTACAGTTTATTCTTGGAAGATTTCCTATGTTTTTTATTAAATTTTGTATTTTACCTTTTAATTCTTAAATTCTGGTGACTAGTTATCACCCATATATGCCCCCTTCGATTCTCATCTACCAGATTTTTTTTTTAAGTTGGCCTTGACAATGCTTCTCTTGATTATTTACCATGATATTTCAGTGAATTTTTTTTTTAGGTTTTCTTAGGAGAAAAAGTTCACTATTATCAAATAAAGAACAGTTAATAGTCTCCTTTCCAATTTTTATTGCAAAATGTAATCCTCAAGGTATTACCCAACATCATTGGATACTAGTCCCATAATCAAACAAAATAGCAAATTTTGTTGCTTTCTGTTGACTTCAAGGAAAATGAATACAATGATAATTCAGTGAATATTTTATTCTCCTTTGGCACACAAGGTTTTTATTAAAACTATTCTACATTATCATGAATTTGGAAATCAAAAATAGATGCTGAATTTAATTAAATGCATTTTGTACGTCTCATGAGTCTTATAGGACTGCCTCTTCTGATTACCTAAATTTATTAATTTTTATACACAGCTACCTGAAATACTCTAAACGTTACACTTTCCTAATTTATAATAACAAGTGGTAAAATCCTGCTAGATATTTAAAATATTGTTATATTATTATGCTTGAATAAACTATTCTTTGAGGGTTTGAAAATGTATGTATACCCTTAATAAGAATCAGCATTAATGTGCTGTATATATTTTAAAGTAGTGAGGAAAAAATTTGTTTTTATTTTTTTAATCCTATGCTGTGAACAATTGAATTTTAATTGAAGCTATCTGTTATTTGACATTTTGGATGAATTCCCCTGTGGAACCATATGGCATTAGCTATTAGCAAATTTATCTCTTGTTTGGTAAATGGCCTATGTAGTTTCTGGGATTTGCATCCTGGTGTGGCCTGGGTTGTTGACATCCCACCTCCACCCTGAAAAAGCATCAATTTCCTATATGTTCTCAAACTGGCTTATAAAGATTCAAATTTTTGTTGTTAAATTCTGCTAACACACATAATGTTTGTGGATGTTGTCGTTAATAAGGTCTGATAAGAAACATGAAATTTTATTAGCCTCATTATTTTAATTCCCGTCCTCAAAGTAGGGGATTTACAAACTAGCTCTTTTAGTTAATAATTTGCACTTGTAATAGTCTTGATGAGCAACTTGACGTGATTAAGAAACAATTATGAAATGAACAAAGAACACCTTTGGGAATGTCTGGGCATTTCCAGACACAATTAGATCATGAGGGCTCTCTTGACCTAATGAAGGGTTTAATCCATGTAAGGATTGAAAGTGTGGGAGAATTTGGGAGGTCATGGAAGGGTGGATTGTGAGGCCTTGCTATATGATTGTGGTTATCTTCAGGGGCTACACCTTCTCTGGACTGATCATTTTATGACTTCTTTCTGCTCTGTATTAGATTTTCCCATGATAGCTATCATTTCTTAATCAATAGATTCAAATTTTTCATTTCTAAAATTTGTTTCTTAGAGAAGGCTTAGGCAAATATTTTAATTTGTAATGTTTTATTTTTATTTTATCGTGGAGCAGGTTTATGTTTTTCTATTAAGAAATTTACCAGGGGGCAGGGGGGAGACTCTGATATTGCAAACTGTAATCCTACTTACCCCTCTTTTCTGTTGTTCATTGTTCTTTCTTTTAGAAACTCTGTTCATCTTCATTTTATCATTCCTCCTTTCTTTTACAGACCTATCTTCCATGACAGTTAGTGTGATTTCAAGCAGTAGGGTTACTAAAAGCCCATAATGTTTTATTTCTTAGATTTTTTTAAAAAAATATTTTTTAAGCCGGCGTGGTGGTGCATGCCTTTAATCTCAGCACTCAGGAGGCAGAGGTAACAGGATCACCATGAGTTCAAGGCCACCCTGAGACTACATAGTGAATTCCAGGTCAGCCTTGACTAGAGCGAGACCCTACCTCAAAAAAACAATATATATAATTTAGTTGTGAGAAAGATGGAGGGATAGAGGAGAGAGGAAGAAACAGAGAGAGAGAGAGAGAGAGAGAGAGAGAGAGAGAGAGAGAGAGAGAGAGAGAGAATGGGCATTATTCCAGGGCTTCTTGCCACTACAAATGAACTCTAGACACAGGTGCCACTTTGTTCATCAGGTTTTATGTAGGTACCTGGGAATTCAACCCAGGCTGGAAGGCTTTGCAAGCATTTGTATCTGCTGAGCCATCTCCTCAACTTTCTCAGATTTTGTATTTTGTAGGATTCTGTTTGCATTTCTCTGGGATCTCTCCTGTTTTTCCCATCCTGCTTCATTTTCTTTGAAGGAGTAAGCATAACTTCCTTGAGACCTCTGAACCAAACCTTATGCATTTCTTTCAAGTTGGTACTTTGATGTCTGAGAAGAACTCCTGCAAAAATGGGTTGGGTTTGAGACTCCATTGTCAGCCCTGTATCAAAACTTTGTTCCAAAGCAATGCCAAAGCAGGTCATACTGTCTGCTTGGATACTCTAATTTTTCCCAGAGTACATATGTCTTTTTTTTGAGTTCTAATATCGAATAGATCTAAGTGAGTTTCATAACATTACCATGACAAATTAATATGAGTTAACACAGGACATGTGAAAATTAGAATATATTTTCTTAGCATTTTGAAGGCCAAAATCTGCAATGAAGGCCTCACCAGGGCATGGTTCTTGCATAAGCTTTGGGTAGGATGCATCCCTGCCTTTTCCAGCATTCAGAGGTTTCAGCATTCCTTGGCTTGTGTTGCTGTAACGGCATTCTACCTTAATCTCTGCATAGGTTCTCCTTTGTCCTTTCCTTGGTATCTTTTCATCTTCTCTTCTTCTAATAGGACACCTGTTGTTTGGATCTAACATTCACCAACACTCTGGATGATCTTCTAGAGATTGTCAATTTAATTACGTATACGTAGAATATTTTTTTCCAAACAAGGTGATATTAAAGATCCCATGGGTACACAACTGTTTGAGGGCCACTGTTTCTATTTACCTCGCAATCCTATTGTCTTTGATTTTTGCCTTTCTGACCTTGGATAAGTGGTATGCCCATTATCTCTCTCTCCCATTCTCAAATAAATAAATAATTAATATATTTTTTAAAGTCAATTTTACTTACATTGTTTACATTGTTTGTTGATTTTGGGATGCAAAAAAGTAGAAAAGATCTGTCTGTCATCATTTTAATATTTCTAGTGTCCATTAATTTAACTTCACAGAGTGTTGGGACCCTGCTAAGAGGCACAGAGGATATAGGGTTAAAGGAAGTTGAGGCCAGCCTGAAACCCTGAGAATCTCTGAGCTTATCTGAGTTTATAAGAAACTGGTAGGTGTTTCCCGAAGCCTCCTTCTTAATCCTAAAACTCCAGCCCTCCTGACAGACCACAGCGAGCCCTGAGATAGACAGACAATTCAAGGCCTAAGCTCACTCCAGCTGTAATAACAAACCTGGACAATAAAAGTCTAAAGGTTACAGTTCCTCTGCAGCCACCGCCATCCAATTCAGGTCTAGAGTCACTAGAAAGTCCCCTCAATTTATCTATGCAAACTAGGCATCCACAGGTTACTGGCCCCTGCCAATCACATTATGAGAAATCCACAGACTATGCTGTCTCTACCAATCCCCTTGCTTATTATGCCCCTGCCTCTGATTTTTCCTCTGGCTTCTCCTCTATATAAATGACCTTTCTACATACAATAAACAATCTATTCACTGTGACTGTATCCCAAGAGTTCTTCCTCTCGTCGGCTCACCGCTATTTCAAGACTCTGTTCACCCTGCTCCGTGGACAAACAGGGAGTTGATGCAACTTCCCAACTAAACCACAGACTGACAACAGAGCTGTAGCATAATCAATCAAATTCGCATTCACATAGTTTTGCAAAAAACTATAAAACTGAAAGTCTAATATCTACTTTCTTTTTATTATAAAAATGAATTATTGCATTACTACTCTTCTAAAACTTAACCTCTTTTTAGAAAGATAGTTTCATTGTCACCATCCTTGGTATTTTAAGGGTTGAAGTTTTTCCTTTCTCCACGGTAAAGTCTACACTAATAATATATTCTCTTGTCCATTCACTGTAAATAACTCTCTCTCGAACTGTTGCTTATTTGATGTGCCACCCTAACTTCCCACTATACTCCATGAAATATCCAAATTTCTTCAGTAAAGACTTCCTATTCACGGTCACATTTTCTAGCTTTCTGTTCCTATCTTTCTATCAAAACTGTTTGGTTAAAATAATGAATGGTTGTCAAGTTGATAAAGTAAGTGGATGCTTTGGAGTCTTCATATATAAGAAGTTCTACCTCATTTGACAGAAACAACAAACTCAAGTCTCTCTTTAATTTTTATCATTTCTGTGTGCTTTAACTATGTGTGGTATGTGACAACTTACCCATCCAATTTATGGGTTTTCCACAATGTTTATAAGCTCATTTTCTCTTGGCTAGGAATTTAAGAAAGATGCACATGGGTGGTCCTAGCTCAGGAACACTGATGGAATTTCAGCCAGGATATTGGCAGCTGGAACCACCATCTCTGAAAGCTTAAACTGGGACTGGGATTTACTTCAAAGGAGGCTTACTTACATGGCAATTTCTTATATCACTCTTGTCCTTTACCATGAAAACCACTGCTCATAACATGATGTCTTGATGCCCTAAGAGGAAGGTAGCTGAGTGAAAAAAACTATAAATAAAAAAAAGGACAGTACCTTTTGTGGATCAGGCTCTGCAGTCATACCCACACTTCAGCTTTATTCTGTTATATTAGTGCAGAGTCACTAAGTCTATTCACAGTCAAACTGAAAACAATTAGTCTTACCTTTTGAAGGAAAAGGATAAATGTATTTGTGGATGTATTTCATGTCCATGTAAGCCCTCCAGTTGATACGGATTATGATATGGGGTGTGGGGAAGGGTAGGAATTTAGATAACCCCCAGTAAAAATTTCAATGCACCCCAAGTTTAAAGAGTATCCACGCTCATGTCTATGAAGTTAAAGAATTAAAATCATAGGCAACAAGATAGTACAGTATAGTGGGAGACTTTATTATTTAAGGGAACATGGGGAGTTACAGAGTTTTCCAGCCATAAGTATGGGGAAAACACGTGTCAGAGACTTTAACAGAACTTATATTGTTTAGCTAAATAAGCAGAAACAGAAAAGATAACAGGGAGCTCCCATCATGAGAAGGAGAGGTTCATGGGGAAAAAAGTCTGGAGCCTGCCCCCAACCCAACCATTAGCTGGGGTGGGGAAGGCCTTACCTTCCTGAAAATTCAGAGATCCTTCTGTGGCCTGGCCATGTGGGGAAAGAGACCTGGCTTCCTCCAGGGAAGTTAATTTAAGTTCTCCCAGGACGAGTAGAGGGACAGCTGATTAGTTAATATTTGACCAATCAGTTTTAGCACCTAGGTTGTAGCTATAACTAGACACCTCCCACTCAAGCGGATGAGTGGAAGGGGAGGGGGTGGTCCCTGCAGACACCTGACCATCACACAGTGATACAACATGAAGGGCTCTTCTGTGGATGGCTCAACTGATTCTTCTCCACCAGAGCCTTTTGTTCACCTCCTTCTTTCTACCAACTGATGGAATCTTGCTGTGCCTCAGAGCTTTGAACCAATTACACTTAATTCCTATCTACTTTATAGAGGCAATTCTGGTATCATTATATACAAAAGTCGGGCTTTTCCAGGGGAGACATAAACAAATGTCTACTTACCCCAGATAGGAGTAGTGATGGACCAAAGGAACAATTTCATCCATGTTTAGCTTGATGGACCACTGGGTGTTTTGGGCTAACTGCAGGAGCTTGGATGAGTAGCTATTTCAGGAGTGATGACTCTTGAAGGCTCCATCCTTGGTGGTGTGGATACTAGTGGACAGATTTCCAGCAGATTATCTTCCCCACAAAAATTGTTCCTGCTTGTATTGTTGTAGAAATTCCTGTGACAAAGGGACAAAGCCATTACAGCAAGAGAAGAGTGGAGTTTCATTTATCATTATTACAAATTTAGGAATCTACAACGGCAGGCTAAGCAGAGATTAAGCATTGGCCCAGAGCCCTGGTTACAAAGGGATTTTATAGCAGGGCACAGAGATGTGTACGTGACATTAGACATGTAAATTAACAAGCACAAGGAAGCAGATGCCTACACCTAGCAACTTACACCTTTACAGTGGGTTCCGGAGAGGCTCAGATAATCTTCCCAAGGTATTCTCTGGTCTCATTTTTTCCTAACTTCCTTATCACAGTAAAGCAGTTGCTCCTTTTGCCTCACTGAATTTCAAAGCCCTGGTAGTTTTTCACATCACACTATGTGACTGGCCATCTGTGGCCTACAGAATGTAATAGTGAATAAGGAGAGGATAGTAAGCTCACACTCAATTTTGCTCTAATAGTATAACCTGCAGGAGGGAGCTTGTGAATCTGTAGCTTCCAGACCTTTCTGAGCCTGCTAAGTTTCCTAAGCTTCCTGATCCTTGTATGCTTCATGAGCTTTCCCTCTTCCCTCCAAGATGGAATGTTTCAATTCAGAGGAGAGAACACTCTACCTCTTCCTCTCTCTCATACTTTTCTGTCTCTCTTTTTTCTCTCCTTCTTCTACAACATGCCCTGAGCCTTGGCTGAAATGATATGGATGTCTGATGATTTTCTTCCATTTAGGGCTGAGAATTGTGTCACTACACAGTGTCACAGTATCAGTCACTTATTCTCAGTAGCTTGGCTGGTTATGAGTTTGTAGAAACCAATACTGAAATAAAGAAGTTTCCATTCATAGATGACTGAGGTTGACAATAACAGTAATTGATGGGATAAACACGAATACTTAGAAGGCATTTTGATGTGCATATTTCATTCACTTAACAACACAATAGCAAGAACCAGGCATGGAATACCAGTTCTTTTACCACAGTTATCTTAAAATGCCTGGCCTTTCTCTATGGTCTTCTAGTCGTTGATATCCATGGAGATCTCAGCCTGTGATTATCCAGTGTAACTAATGGCTTATATGAACCAATCTAACAATAACTGTTTTGTTTTTGTATTATCCTGTATTACCTATTAGTTACATTAGGCACTTTCTCTGCTCCCATGGAATTCAGACTGACCCCATCCACAGAACAGGGGGAGGAGAACCAATCTCTGTTCAACCAGGATTGGGTGCCATTTACAGAGCAAAGAAACATCACCTGCCCCAAGACTATTTGGTGAGCCAAATGAGATTACTGGGGTTACTTACATAACCATAGGTGACTCAATGGTCATCAAAAAGCCTACCCCCATTGAGAGCAATACTTAAATATGGAGGAAACAGCTACACAACAGACATCCAAATAGCAAAACACAATTCATCACTGAAATTTAGATTTATGTACCTAAAGTGACAATCCCAGGCAAATGACATTCTGCTTCTTGAGCACCAGCCTGGAGAGTTGAAGAGTTAGGGAACAGACTTCAAAGTTTTGATTGAACAGAAATTTCATGAATATTTATAAAGCATATTTCTTCCATTTATTTTATCTCATTTATAATCATCACTTTGTTTCTAGTTAGAAATTATCAAAGGGCATTATAAAAGAC
This sequence comes from Zapus hudsonius, assembly GCA_004024765.1. NCBI lineage: Eukaryota > Metazoa > Chordata > Mammalia > Rodentia > Dipodidae > Zapus > Zapus hudsonius. The sequence goes on along the minus strand of PVHP010016341.1, from coordinate 26,105 downwards.
AACTGCATTTTATTTGAAAAGTTTTGTTATCTGTTTTTCAAAATGACACATGGAATATAATAACTTGGGAGGGAAAGAAAAAAGAAAAACAAGTTAACCAGTATTGCTTGCCAAGGCTAATTGCTTTTATGGAACACCCATACATTATGCATGCAGCAATAATTTGTTGAAAATAATTACAATTTTTTTTGGTTAAAGAAAATAGGTAGAACCTAATGAAGTTAGCCTCTAGAGAGCAACAAGAAATGTCTGGAAGTACAAATTTTCTACAGTAGAGAAAAGCATAGTTAGCAATTACTATAAACCTTTGTCTCCTTCCTTCTAGATAATAATGCTAAGATTTAACCTTTTCCCCTAAATTAATATTTCATCTTGAATTGGAGTTTTGAAATTCTGGGAAAAGATCACGATTCATTTGTGTCTCTACATTGAATTTTCAAAGAACCACATGACATGAATTAACTCTCCAAAGTAACAGAATCATTAACATCCTCAGTTTGGCATAGCTAAACTACTGATCCACACATCCATGCATATCTTTCCTCCAGGAATGACTCTTTGATTTGTAAGTGGGTTTATTTTCTTCTGGCTTAAATAGTGAGGCAGAAATATTAGAGTCAATAGTCATAGTCCCATGTTTATGAGCCAAGCTCTAAGAAAAACTTTTCTTCATTTGGTTGGTGGTAGGTTAAACTGGATTTTTGTTTCCATTTAAAAGATCCAACATGAGAATTTCAGTCTTTTCATTTATTATTATTATTATTATTATTATTATTATTATTATTATTATTTTCCTCCAGGTACAGTGTAAATATGGCAAGAAATTATTTTGGAACAGATTTTCAACAACAAATTTAAATTACCATAAAGTCAACATTTCCTAAATGATTACTTTAGAAACTAAATTATTAACCTTTAGAAAAAAACAAAAGAGAAAAAATAATTGGAAATTTCCTTTAGTTCTATTATTTGTGTCAGGTTGGGTTTGGAATGAGAAATATAACTCTCAGACCAACTTCAAGCTGTTATTTTAAGAAACTAAGAAAGTTCATAACAACACTCCTTCAAGCAGGGCTTCATTAGTTCTTATAAGGTAACATTGGACATAACACGTTAAACTTATTATGAAAAGGTAAGAAATAAAACAGGATGAAGAATTAACATATCTTTTCAAGTTTAATTTGACTATTTATTCTATAAACTGTGGAGTCTAATACAAGGGATCAAATGTAAAGAAAAAGCATAAATATTTAGGTCAATGAAGTGACCTACAGTTAAAAAAGATGAAAAGATGTGCATTTATTTATATTAATTAATTTGCATAGAAGAGCCATAGAGCATGTACTGTGTTCCAAACAAGATTCAGGTAATCTGCTTTGGAGAGTAACTCTGGCCAAAGAATATGGGTAAGAGGAATCACAAACTTTCAGTTGACTTTTACCAGACAGGTTTCATTGGGAAGGTTGCAGGACAGGGGTGACAGTGTTCACCCTGGGGAATCTTAGAAGCTGAATGAACAACAGGAATGTATTTGTTCATGTGGGAGTTGGGCCTTTGCACAATATTTGAAAACTGAAACTTAGTCTATTGAAACAAGGCCCAGGCTGCAAGTCATCGAAGTATGAACAATGGTTTTGGAAAACACAAGCAAGTAGATATTTTGAAGGGGGAAGTTAGCATCATTATTAAACTCATATATTGCACAATGGTAACTGCTGAAGTCCTGACAATAGTTGCATGGGATTAAATTGTTCTCCCTGAACACACACATTTGGAAACAAAACTTGATATAACTATGTCCTAATCCTTGAATTCTGTGAATTTCTAGATGGAATCTTGGCATGAGACCATCCTGGATTATTCAGATGGACCTCAAGTCCAATGGCAAGCTTCTTTTTCACCCAAGAGAAGACACCAATGAGAGGTGTAGACCCTTAAGTGCTGGCAGAGATCAGGATCAGACCCCTCCAAGCTAAAGAATTCCCATAGTCCCAAGCCCAGAAAAGGAAAGGATGGCCCCTGGAGCCTTTGTAGTAATTCAGCATTGCTTGAATGGGCAATTTTTCTTTTGAAACTATGAAAGAATAACATCTGTTAGTTGAAGACACTGAGTCTCTGGCAATGTGTTACAGTAGCCCTAGCCTTGGGAAACAAAAAGAGCAGGAGGCAAGGTGATTCTTCCTTTCAGAACACATGGTATATTGCTTTCGTTCTGTGTCTGTGCCCTCAACAGGCCCACTACCAGGGTCTGGTATTGTTCTATTCCACACAGGAGTAGCTGAATCTGAATCTGCTAAAGTTTTTCTTTAAACTGTCATGAGTACCTGTCATTGGACACAACTTAGAACCTAGACCTTGGGGTACTCATTTAGTAACAGTAAAATATCTAAACAGTCTTTTCAAAATATATTTCATTTCTGTAATGATTATACATTTATCTTTTTCTCTTTTCTTGTTAAATAATTTTATTTATTTATTTATTTATTTATTTATTTTAGAGAGAGTGAGAGAGAAAGAGGGAGACAGAGAGAGACAGAGAGAGAGACAGAGAGAGAGACAGAGAGAGAGAAAGAGAGAGAGAGAGACAGAGAGAGACAGAGAGAGAGAGAGAGAGAGAGAGAGAGAGAGAGAGAGAGAGAGGGAGAATGGACATGCTAGGGCCTCCAACCACTGAAAAAGAACTCCAGAAACATGTGCCCCTTGTGCATGTGGCTTTGTGTGGGTATTCGGGAATCAAACTCGGGTCTTTCTGTGTTTCAGGCAAACACCTTAACTGCTAAGCTATCTCTCCAGCCCCTCTAAACCATTCTTATTTCAATATGTCAATAACACCATACTATGAGGTAAGCAGGCCAGTGAGTAATGTTGGTTGACTTGAATGTACTATACTTAAGTTATTCTGACCCTTCTAAGAGAAAAGTTGCTTTCATTAGTAGCATTCATTTTGCCATAAAAAGCCAAACATTTGTAAATATCCTTCTAATCTATTCTTCATCAGCCTTTCCTTCCTGACATCAATTGCCTCAACAGAAAATCTAACATCTTTAGTTTGAAATTAGTGAGTAAAATTGCTAACAATGTGTTGCAGGATTCCAGTAGGATGGAGACTATGGATTAAATTTTAACTCTTTCTCATTTATATTAATATTTTAAACACTTTTTGAGAGATCAAATATAGAAGAAAAATCAATGTATATCTCTCCCATGTGCAAGCACAAGTTATAGTTGAATTTACCTAGATATATAGTTTATAGACGTTATCTATACAGTTAAAAGCTATGTTTCTCATATCCCTGATCAATTTTGTTTTAAGTAGAAAATAATGTCAGGAGACCAAACTGACTGTAGAAATTTTATCTGTAAACATTCATGCTGAAACAAGGCACAGTAAGTCCCTTAAAATATGGTATCCTAGCACAACTCTGTGAACCAGTCTTCAGAAGAGGAAATTTCCAAATCTTTCTCCTCATTTAACTTAGTTATTGACACTGTATACATGTAAATCTGAGAAGAGCATTTAATCACATTTATAAATAAGTATGTGGTATAAATTCCCTAAGGTTGCTGTCAATTCCTCATAAATTGTTACCTAATACTTGATTTGTTTGCTATCTATCATCTATCATCTATCCAATTTGTGTTCTGTATAAATAATGGAATATTAAAATTTCTGCAATAACTACATTTTCATAAAATACTAGAAAGTTAAACAGTAATCATTTGTATAATTCAGTTGATTAGCTATTACCACAATACAAATATTTTAAAATAGAGAAAGTAAGATCACACTTTCTTAGTAATTTTAAGTGAACTTTAAGATGTGTCTTAATCTCCTAAGGTTTTCAAACTAATATATTCCCACATTTTCTTTTAAACCCAGCATTAATTTCCTTTAAATCAATAATTATATTTCTGACATAAGAATCTTTTACAAAACATACTCAATATTATCTCCAGGTTATTTTAAATATATATATATATATATATATATATATATATATATATATATATATATATATTTGTTTTTTTGAGGTAGGGTCTCGCTCTAGTCCAGGCTGACCTGGAATTCACTATGTTCTCAGGGTGGCCTTGAACTCACGGCAATCCTCCTACCTCTGTCTCCCGAGTGCTGGGATTAAAGACGTGCGCCATCACTCCCGGCTTTAAATAGATTTTAAGTTAGTTTTTTAAATAACTATAAATGTGCCTATGGGCCATCTTATAAAATAAGGACAGAATATTTCATGCACAAGAACAGCTATTATTTGGAATGAGAATAGACACTTAAATCAGGTAAGAAACTATAATTAACCAAACTAATGTCTCACCTTTTTCTACACTTAAAGAATAGTTACAGTGTTTTTAAAGTAGTTTTACCTCCTGGATGGTGAGAATGTTTAAGAAATGGATAGTGGCAGTGATTGCACACCAAAATGAACACAGTAAAAATGATGTTAAAAGTAAACAAAAATATAGAACTGTTTCATCATATGCATTCTCACAGTAAAGATAATATCCTTCTCTGCTTTATTCATTAGTAAGGAAAGTGCATCTATTAATCACAGCTGTGGTCTCTTCTGGGACCACATTCAGATTGTTCTCATGCGTGTTATGATGCATTAACCATCATGGGGTGATTAAGAGTTTTACCAAGTTATTTAAGTTAGGTGTTCCAACTTTGTTGCTTTGATAATATGTTGTACTTTATGCTTCATTTTTCTCAGAAAAATATGCAGTAGCTCATGAACTCTTAATGTGGTACTGAAATCCAATATTCAATTGCAATTGCTACACAGATATCAATAGGGGTCCTCTGGTATGTTTTCAACACAGCCAAATGGGTCCACTTCAGTACCATATGATTACCATATGATTTGCATATGATATATTGGCAGCCTTCAAAGAGTGCTGCTCCCACAGGGAGCATGTCAGTCTGCTCCAGGATGATGGAGACAGACACTGAGGATCCTCAAAATGTCCCAAAACAGCATTCCAGAAGCTCCTAAGAGCTCACAACTACAGTAGACTTAAACTTACCCACTAAGGCTTAGGGAATTTTGCAGAAGAGGGGGCACTAAGATTGTAAAAGCCATGGTGGTAGGACGGGAATACCCAGAGGTATAGCCCCCCACCCAATGACTGAATGCTGTTTGCACTACTCATAGCCCTCAGCCCCATGTTGCATACCAACAACCCCCCCCCAGGAGGACCCTCAGTGGAATGGGGGCAGGGAGGAGGGAAATGGTGGTACCAATATGTGACTTGTTCATACAGTTATTACTTAATTAAAAAATAAGTAAGTTACATATAAAAACCTAATGTGTTCATTGAAAAAGGGTTAATCAGCACTGGACTGCAGTGAAATTTGAATTGTGGAGAGATCCTGATACAAAGGCAATTTGATCTAACTCATGAATTCCACCACCTGTCCTGTGTGCGCAGTGATTAATCTATGGGGTTTTCTTCTCCCTGATGTCACAAAACATTTGTATTTTCTAAGCAAATTAACTCTTGCCCAGGGGATCAAACAAATTCCTGGCTTTGCCCACATTCTTCATGTAGATTATCTGCATGGCATTAATGGGCTCGCCAGATGATAGGGCCGATTTCATTCCCCTGGAAATTTATAGTTGTAGAAGTCCATGTATAAATCTCATACTGACAGCTTTTGCTGGTCCCATAACACAGAGATTAAGGAAGATTTATATTCGATTGCTCATATAGGGAATGTTTTCAAACCACCTTTAGGTTTATCATCAAAGGCCACTAATCTTAGGCAATGAAATCTAGAATATTCAGAGAAACTATGAAAATAATTACATTTTCTTAAAATTGATAGAAAAGATAGTGCAGCTAGGATTTTGTATAAAACACATTTCGGGACTGGAGAGATGCTTTATGCTTTCTATGCTTGTGTTTCTTTCTGGGAATAATATTGCCATTTTCCACATATAGTTAAGGAGACTGAATATGTAATATTAAGTATGTTTCCAGACAATGTCAATTGAGAATAGGCCATATCCTTTGGTATCAATATTTGATGTTTTTCCATATGATTTTAAAATTATTCACAGGTATGTTATTATATCAAGGAATATTCATAAAATGTTGAAAATTACCACAGCAATTTTAAGAGTCTATTGCTCGACCGACTGAGCTACCTGGGCAGACACAACACAGCAATTTTAGTTAAATTTTCAAATTATATTTTACTGTGTCACCGATCATTTATTCATAAAAACTAGCAGATTAAGAAATCATAAATAAAAATTTGATTTCACATATACTGACTCTATTTGACTTGCCAATCCTTTATTTTCCAAACTTTATAAAACTTCAAATAGAACGTACTTGAGAGTTTTCAGACCTTTTAAATGAAATTGCTTTTATTAGTAGATTCTGAAATGGGGGTGAAATGGAGGCTTTTCTTTTTTCCTTCTTCCTCCTCCCCTTCCATTTTGGAACCAGAATACCCAAGTTTGTATATCCTGCCCTCAGAGTCTGTTAAAGACAAAAAATCCTTTTGTCCAGTCTTGTGAGCCATGGTTCTTTGAAAGTCTGAACCTGCTATGGTTGTTGGAATAGTTTATCATGAAAAGAAAAGAAGTGTCATTGGTATATTAAAAAAAAAGAGCAAGAGAGAGAAAAGACAAGAAAAACAAGAGAAGAAAAATCCCGAGCTCACAAACAGGGTATTGTGGTGTTATTGCTGAAAAAGGCGTTGCTATGAGATCTATTTCATAATATAGAAAGGCAGGCCGATTTTGGCCCCTGGCAGGGTGGGATCAACCGTCTCACTGCTTGTTCTTTGCAATCTCTTGTGATTTCTGTGTCCCATGGCCTTTTTACATGAAAATGAGCCATAAAGGCAGTCAAAACACCTGCTTAACTGACAAGAGCCATTAATGCTTTGATTTATCCCTCTAAGTATGAGCCAGTCTGCTGCTACAGGGCCTTGGGATGGCGTGTAATTCATCAGATACTGAAGGTCTTCTTTTCTGTATCCAAGAGATTCAGCTGTGAGTGTCTTTTGTGTGTCTTAGAAAGTTCTGTTAACCCCAGAACACTCAGCACAGCTGGGAGCCAGAGTGTGTGCTCACCACAGGTTTGAATGTGTTCAGTCATTGAGAGATGGTTAGATGACATAGGTTTGCAGGACCTCTGGTCTTAGGGCTGGTGCTCCTAAAAATCTCACTTAGCTCTGAGTCCAGATGAATAGAAAATAGGCATTCGGTATTTTCTTCAGATTCACATCTCTTGTAGTCTTTGAGAGTTGACATTTGTCATGTTTTCTTAGGAAACTCCTAAGTGGGCTGGCTTTGGAGGGAGTGTGGTATGTATGAAACAGGCAGCAGAGTCACTTCTGGAGAGAGGGCATTACATTTCCTTCTGTCTTCACCACCTTGTGTGTAACACATATCCACAACACCATTACACCTGGGTAGAAAGACTGCTTTCACAGTATACTATTGGAAAATTCACAAAGGTATGCTGATTTCAAAATGTCAGTATACACTATGTTCTAAAGAGTACGGGGTGAGAAGTTTCTTTATATTGTCATAGTTAAAAAAGTAAATCTATTTTCCCTTTCCTAACGAAACTATGTGTTTACATTTCTTTTAAAGATTCTTGGCATCCCTCATCCTGTTTTATTCACAAACACATAAACCTTTCATTTTCTTTAGTTTTAGGAATTGGATATTTTGGGCCATATCACTTCAGTTCATGGATGACTTACACATTTGAGGTTTTACTTGCCATCCAAGGTCAGACTTTCCTTCAAGCTGATGTGGTTATTAGAAGGACAGAGGAAGGCAGTCTCTCCTTGCAGAAGTAACAAAATGTATAGAAGCAAATGAACATTTGTAAATCTTATCAAAGAAATGAACATATAGCCTGGCACACTTCCCAATGCTGATAATGTGAAGTCGAAAAATTCAACATGAAATCCTTTGTTGGTATTTTTTGCTCTACTCCACACACACACACACACACACACACACACACACACACACACACACACACATTTTAAATTATGATAAAACATCGATGCATTTCCAAAAGTCAGTGGTAGCCCAGGCATGTTCCATCAGTCCAGCTCTGGAGATAATTATCTTTCCAGCGTAGCCCATAGCTGTGACTAGTTTAGGGGTAGACATAGGGTGTTTCTATGTGTGCCTTTGGGAAAGTCAATTAATTAAAGATCAGGGATGGTTTATAGGTTTATGTTTTGCTGCTTCCAGAAAGTGCTGATGCTCATGGATTCAAAACCTTCCACAGCTGGTTCTTTTTCTGCCAATGTGAGTTTCTGCTGAGCGGTTGGCCCTACTCCAAGAACATGCAAAGATAAAATTAAAGGCCTGTGTACATTCTTAGCTTCAAGTCAGCTCAAAGGCCCAAGGGGATATCCAATTTGTGTTGTATTTATGCTTGGTTAAAGTGACCTGGTTTAAAGTGTCCTGCAGCTTCATAGAAAGGTGAACTTTGTGAGAATTAATAAGCTAGAAACATAAATAAAAGCAAAATAGTTTTCCTGTGTGTGTGTGTGTGTGTGTGTGTGTGTGTGTGTGTGTGTGTGTGTGTGTGTGTTCCAAATTGAATTGCCAACAGACAAATGACAAGGGTTTGGGCTCACAAATTATTAACAGGTTTTCTTTTCATGTAAGCCAAATAAAATTGTCCTTGAAAATAAAATCAGAATTGCTGAATTCATGAGTCTTTTGCATCAGAAATCCTAAAAAAAATTTCTGATGGGAAACTGAAGTTAATCACAGCCAAGTATTATTCACACATCAAAGTATTAGCATTAGACAATAAGTTAAGGCAAGAAAAAAAAAGCTGAATCAAGTTTCTCTGTAAATCATATATCACACTTATAGTTTTTATAGGTGTGATTTTAAATACTATGTGTATAGAGTTATAGCTAGGCCCCAACTATATATAAGAACTAGAACTTGTGCTAGTAATTGAGTCACTTGGGTGGATCCTCATGTTCTCATCTGTATATACACGTTCTCATAGGGCCACCTTTACCAGATAATTTTGGTAGATGCAAAGGCCTAGCTCATATGCTTGGTGCATAACATGTGGTTTCTATTCCATTCCTTAGAGATGAAAAGGCCACAAGTCAGTTTGTGAATAACAAGACTGAGGAGAAAGTGATTTAGTTTGTGAATAACTGGAGACCAATCACTGTGAGCATACGGCTTTTTAATAAACACATCCCAAGCCCAGAATTTACCTCATGATATACCATTTGTTCATGATGGGCAGATGGGCATAAGAATCATTTCTTTATTCAGGTTGAGTCTCTCCTATGCCTAATCTGCAATTCTGAATGTTCCCACAAATGACCAGCAACAGGAAATTCCACACTTGACCTCATAGACCAGGTTGGAGTCAAAATGCAGCCACTCTGAAAATAGTGTCTTATACAAACTTCTGACATAAGTAGTCATATTAAGTGTATATAAAACATACAATAATAACATTTTTACACATGAAGTCCACCTTTCATGGCAGGCAGATATCTTCTGCTTATTTGTATGTATTCGATGTTTTAATACTTTTAAAAGATAGTTAAGTTATTGCTGATTAAAATAAGTGAAAAGACCCACAAGACTATAATATAGTCAATTATCTAGCATTGGGATTTTTTTCCGGTATCTGAAATCAGTTAATGTTTCTGAGTCACATAGGTGACTCAGAGTCATAGTTCTGACTAGGACTGCACTGCTTAGCCATGGAAAACCTTTATTGCTTAGTTTTTGTTTTATGAGGTAGAAAAAGAAATTGTAGAAGATTCTAAAATTGATATAAAATTAAGTTATTCTTTAATAACTTTCAAAAATATCAATATTTTCAAAAGAACAGACTCCTGTGTGTCTGTATTGCTCTGACAAAGATTCTCTGGAAATGTCTAACCCTGTTGCCCAGGACTCACATACTGATAGTATGCAAATGTTCAAATGTGCAAGTCACCTTAAAATAGGATCACCTTTCTATATATTAATGGTGCTTACAAGGAATAGACTAAGATCTATTTTGTAAATTTAGGAACAAATTTATTCATCTGCATTTTTAATAGGAAGTACATGTTTTGAACACAAGCATAAATGGGGTACTTTACAAATAAAATAAAAATAAAACTGTCCTCCTCCATGAGGGCAGGAGTTTACTAACTTCTTCTAACTTTAACTTGTGTAGGGTTGCTTTGTATAGAAATGGACTAGTGTGAGCAGATGGCGAAGAATAGAATAGAAAAGAATGAAGTCTTTGGGTTGAAAGTGCAGCCCGTTCAGCTGCAATTGCTTGTGATATTGCAACCATTGAGATTGAGCCAGGTGATCTGCATTGGAACAGCAGGAAGAATTAGGACTCTTTTGAAGTAAGGGGACTGAATGAGAAAAGAGGTTTTGAAGCTGGCTTTGTTCCCCACTGGATTAACAAATTGGTAGCACACCTGGTACAATGTAACATAACAAATGCAGGAAATTTTCAACACAGTTTTGTTTTTGGAAATGGCCATGGGCAGTGTGTTGGATTGCTTGTGTAGAAGCCTGATGGAGCCATGAGGATAAATGATGGGTTTCAGTGGAGACCTAGTGAACTGCCAGGGATATGGAAGGCTGCCAAGGAGAGATGCTGGCCCCAGATGGAGTTTTCCAGGACTGTGAGTAGCCTAGCTGGAGGGGCATAATCAGAACTCCAATAAACCTGTTATTTGTTCTCATTGGGCTTCAAGTTATAGTTTGATGTTGCAAATGAACTCCAGATGCAAGCACAACTTTGTGCTTGTGGCTTTACATGGACACTGAGGAATCAAACCCAGGTTGTTAGGCTTTGCAGGAAAGCACTTTAAACAATGAGCCATCTCTCCAGCCTAAAACAATATTCTTCACCTTGCCATAGAAGCTATCCATGCTGTGTTTAATGTTTTCTTGCCCTTGAATTATTTATATCTCTACTTTAACTGGTGAACAGTTATTTATAGATTTCTTGTGTCTATCTGCTACTTTCACAGCTCCTGTTACACCTAACAGGTAGGTTGTCCTCTCAGCTGACTCACTGAGTTCTGCTCAGTCCTTCTCAAGCATCATTAAGTAAGAACAACCTTGTCAGACTATTAAATGTAAGGTCTGTCACATTACAGGTACCAGCAACTTATAGGGAACAGTAACAGCAGCAAGGAGCATTCCGACCTTTTAAAGCTGTGAAAAGCTAATAGGAACTATCTTAGAACCAAAGGAGAACAAAGAAAGATCAAAACTTTTGTGGAGATTAATCTATTCATTAAGAATGAGATCCTTTAATCTCTCTAATTTTGAGACACTGATGCCTGTGTTCATTTATTTTTGTTGTTTTCTCCTACTTTATCAGTTTACTGTTTATCATGTGGGACTCTTTCCCTCCCTCTCTATTTGTCTATCCATTTTTTTCTATAGGTCAAAATAAAGTGGGAAAGTTATTGCCTACATTGCCTTATTGACTTAAAAATTCCCATAATTTTTCCTCATTTGTAGGAAGATTATAATTTATGACACTATACACAAAATATTAGAACTATATTTCATATATTAAGATGGTTTTCAAAATACATTTGAATTTTCTCATGATTTGTGGGTAATTTATTATAAAAATTACAATAAGAGAAAACTGCAATGTTATTAAGAAAACATACAAACAAGTAAATCAAGATTTAAGCTCACAAGAGCTATTAATCTAACTAATTAGTAACTCCATGAGTAAATTAGTGAATTATATTCTTTATTTATAGATAAGATGATAGGGGATTTCTTCTTAAAAGGGTACAGCTTAAAACCAAGCAGAACAATAAATGGAAAGTATTATAAAATGTTTTCTAGATTAGAATTCACATGAATAAGTATACATATCAGTTTGATTTCACTTTCTCCTTTTTAAAGTCCAGCTACATTTCACATTCATCCACAGTCAACAAACAAAAAGCATTAGAAGGCAATCTAAGAAATAAATAAAAACCAATAAATTTTGCTCAGCTAATCAGACATAGCCTAAAATTTCAAAGGCCAGCTTCTGATTCCACATGCTGAAAATATTTAAGTACTGTTAATAAATACCAAACATTGGGCAGGAAATGTGGCTCATTGGTTAAGGGGCTTGCCTGCAAAGCTTAATAACCACATAAATCTAGATATACAATGTTGTGCACGTGTTGGAGTTGGTTTGCAGGGATGGAGGTCCTGGAGCCCCCCCCCCCTCTCTCTCTATCTCTATCTCTATCTCTATCTCTCTCTCTTTCTCTCTCTCTTTATCCTTTTATCTCTCTTTCTGTACTTGCAAATAAATAAATAAATAAATAAATAAATAAATAAATAAATAGCATCTCATTACCCTTAAAATAATAGCTTAGACCTGGTCTAACTAGAAAGACCCAGGGAGTATTCAAACTCACCCCCTAAATTTAATTTGCCTTGTTTGATACCAAATGCTTTCAATTTTCATTATTTCTAGTAAGGTGCTAACAGTATAAAAGAGAGAATATCCCTGTAAATTACTCTCAAGTTCAATGGTGATATTCAGTTGCTATTTGAAAAGAAAAACGTAAACGTAGAACAAACAATGGCATGAAGTCTATCAGAAGCAGCATCATAATTCCCATCCCTGGGAACAGTGAAAACAAAAAGTCATTTTCTATTTTAATGAGTTCTGTGTCCCTAAATCCAATGGCATGTGTTTATTTTATTTATTTATTTATTTTTTATTTCCAATCTTACTTGACATTTAAAGTGTGCTTGGCACTATTAATGACTCCTCTAGGGAAATCCTGCCATGATTTCCTGTTTTGCTGCAAAGTCTCAGTTCCCTCTCTCCTTTCTGCCTCTTCTTTGTCAAGGAGCCTAGCTGGGTTATTTTTCTCCACTCAACGTTTAAATGTTGGAAATACTTGAGCTTAGCCACAGCCTGTATGTCATCTACCTTCCCTAATGCATTTCCAAATCTTGTCCTTACATGGATTCATGGCTGTCATCTGCCCCCTATTTCTTGGTAACTCATATCTGGTAAGGTACTTACCTCAGAAATGCAAAGTTATTTTCTTGTATTTTTCATGATTCCTTAGACACAATTTCTGATGTTCACGGTCTAGGCCCAAGCTGTCCTGTAGCAGAAAAGTTTGTCTACACGTTTTGTCAATTCTCTACTTACATTTGGCAGCTCTCATGTGTAGCACATGAGAAAGAGAGAGAGGAGAGAAAGAGAGAGAAAGGGGGAGAGAGAAAGAGAAAGAGGGGAGAGAGAGGGGGAGAGAGAGAGGAGAGAGAAGAGAGGAAAGAGAGGAGAGAAAGAGAGAGGAGAGAAAGAGAGAGGGGAGAGAGAGGGGAGAGAGAGGGGAGAGAGAGGAGAGAGAGGAGAGAGATAGGAGAGAAAGAAAGAGAAGAGAAAGAGAGATAGGAGAGAAAGAAAGAGAAGAGAAAGAGAGAGGGGGGAGAGAGGGGAGAGAGAGGAGAGAAAGAGGAGAGAGAGGAGAGAGAGAGAGAGAGAGAGAGAGAGAGAGAGAGAGAGAGAGAGGAGAGGAGAGAGGGGGGGTGCTTGAAGCCCTGGATGTCTAAGGACAGCCATTTGGGAGAGGAGAGCTGGCAAGCTCAAGCTGGGGAGAGAGGGAGTGAGAAATAGTGAGGAGGGGGCTCAGAGCCCTGAATATATCGTCCGAATTTCAGCACCATATGTTGGAAAAATAGGAGGCAGAAGATAGAACAGACTGAGCTCAGACAAGGATACCTTTTTTTTTTATCAGAGACAGGACATGAGCGGAGAGTGGACGGCCATATCTCAAGTCATGCTCCTCATGGGTAGCTTCTATGAGTGTATTTAAAGGATCTTTGGGGTGATATGGGCTTTCCAGTTAAAGTTCCTCCTAGATAAGAGATTTCCTAAGTGACAGCCTATCTGGAGGCATATAAATGTGGATTGGGCTGGGGTGTTGTGTTCTTTTCAAAAGGGGCTTAACAGAGGTAGGATTCCTCAGATATGTATAAAACATTCTCCTAAATTCCTGTGTGAAAACAACTTTCCTAGGCTCTGAGAGCTGCCTCTTCCCTTCAATCCCCATACAATCACACATGTACAACAAACATGCAAAACATATTAGCTGATTAATGGATCAATGGAAAATATTTTATATTGATTGATTTACTTACTTTTTATAGTACTAGAGATTGAAGGGAGGAAACTCTCATATTCCAAGCAAGATAACCCCAGCCATTTTTTTTTTTGATTTTTACATTTCAAGAAAGAGTCTCACTAAGTCATACTGACAGGCATTGAACTTGTAACACTCCCTTTTCAGTCTGCTAAGTAGTTGGGATTGCAGGCCTCTGTCACAAGGCCCAGGCAATATTATGGTTTTAAACCTCAGAAGAGTCTTTCAGAAAAACAGGATTCTAATTGTTTCATTTTACTAAGTGAACTCTTAATGCTGGCAGAAATGAACACATCTCACCTATGCTCATAAAGGCCAACCTGCCTCTGATGACAAAACTCTTAACGTAAACATGGTGGCTTTGTATCTTCCTATGTGACCAGAATTCCTTAAGAGGAAGTGAAAAATCAGATGATAGTTCTGATGAAATTACTACTGAATGATTAATTTAAAGGAACTTGGGGCTGGAGAGATGGCTCAGCAGTTAAAGACACTTGCTTGCAAAGCCTGATTGATGACCTGGATTTGATTCCCCAGTACCCATATAAAGCCAGATGCACAAAGTGACCCATTTGTCTAGAGTTGGTTTGAATTAGTAAGAGGCTCTGGCCAACCCATACTCATTTCTCTCTCTCTGTCTCTATCTTTCTCTCTCTGTCTCTGCAAGCCTCTTTCTGTCTCTCTCTAAAATAATTAATTAAAAATAATAAATTAAAGAAACTTGGACTAAACAGAGCTGGCTTTAAGTTCTATTATAATATTTCATAAGACAGTAAATTCAGGCAAGTTTCTTCATTGGTTAAAAAAATCGTCTTTTAATCAAGAATCTAGACTTCATAAAATTACCCACCTCATAGCATAATTGTGGAACTTGATAGGATTTAAATAATGAAGAACTCAAACAGACTCATGAACAACAGTCAATATTATTTATCCAACACTTCTGTCTTTGTTCATTTATTTTAGGATTTTACTTTTATCAGCCACTACAGATCTCAGTCACCAGTCTTGTGCAATGCTGACCTGTTGGTCTAGAGTAAGGAAAGCAGAGTCACGTATACAGTATCCCAGAAATGTCCTTCCCAATGACTTCACATACATATTTATTTCTTAATCATGAAAATCACGATGGGCTTTTATCAGAAGAAATGGTTTCCTGGATATCTTCCTAATCATTAAATTATCCCCAGGATTCATATTTAATGACTTATAAAATAGTTATCTCAATAGAATTATGGAAACTTTAATTTCCCTTTTATTGGACAGTTAGCATAGTTACTGTGTTTTAATGTATAGTAAATAATGAAGCAGTTAATATTTTTCAGTTATTGTTTTTCTGTTGAATTGCTCTCCTCTGGCAAGATCCTCATAGTGAGAATGTATTGTTATTTTTGCCAGTATTTATTTCTGAAGCATTGGCAGTTTCTCTCTCAAGAAGTCAAATAACAGCTTGTACCAAATTCTAGTGACAACACATAGATGAGTGTAAATTGCAAACTGAGCCTCCACAAGCTGGCTACTAGGAATGAGGGAGACACTTTGGTGGGAGTGTTGTAGACAAGGGGATTTTCCAGGAGCAGCCTTCAGTGAGTATGACAAACTTACTGAACTTCATTGTAGGGACTATATTCACTATAGCCAAATGCAGCCACCCACAATGGCACATCAAAGAAGCACTAACTAGAGAAGAATTATTAAATACCAGATGCAGTGTGATTTTTTTTAAATCTACTTAATATTGAGTCAAATTCATCTTCTTAAAGTATGAATGAAAACTGTGGGCTCCAATTCCAAGGCATGTGATTACATTTTGTATCCTTTTCCAAGTCCTCAGGGATGAGCCAGAATGAAGTTTTCTCCAGGCCATTTTTTTTTTCACAATGTTTGTGTGGGCGTGTGTTCATGTGTGTGCAGAGTCAGGTGTTTTTCAGATAGAAACCTCTGGTGTCATTTTCAGGAATGGCACTTTTTTTTGATACAGAGTCTCTAATTGGCTTGGAGCTCACCAATAGGAAGACCCAGAGATCCTCCTGTTTGGGCAATTTCAGTGCTGCAATTACAGGTGCAGGTGACCAGACTGAGCAATTGTACATGGGAACTCAAGGTCAAACTCAGGTCCTACTCTGTGATGAAAGCAATTAATGGACTGATATATCTCCATGGCCCACTCCCAGATCTTAAGAAGCTTCTAGATTAGATCCAGGAAGTGTCTTCAAGTCACATGTGAACATTTTCTCATGTGACATCCCTGATAGTCTTTGGTTTCCTAACACTAGAATGCACATTTCACTTAGAAATGACAGCAAATAGTGTCAAAACCCTCTAGAGACTTCAGTTCTGAAGTCAACACTTCTTTATTGGTATTATCCAAATACTCCCTCATTTCATGCTAGGTTGCAATACATAAATGTGGAGCTAAAAACGAAAGTCAAGCATCTGGCCAATGTATTATATAACAAACCAGTGTGATCTTATTAATATAAGATGTGAAATCTCTCAGATCAATGCACATAATTTTCTTTAACAGTAAATTTTAAAATGAAAAAGAAGATTCTATTCAGATGCAAGATAGATTTTATTTATTAAGTTTAAACCACCTATCCATAGAATATAATAAAACTTGGAAATTAAACACTACTGGTTTAAATAGAATGTTTTGTCTTGCATCCTTTGATATATTGCTTAATTTATAGGATAATTCATCAGTGAAGAAAGCATGTTCTTCTAATAGAAATTTATTAGAGTGCCTATTTTTCTTCCCAAAATATTTGATTCACTTATGTTAACATTATTTAGAGTATGTTCCATCTCTCCATCCCCACCACCAATACTTCAAACAATTAATGCGAGGAGCATTGATTTTTACTGATTTTAGATAAGTTTTGTAAAAATCAAGTTGGCTAGATTTGAGTCATTTCAAATTTCAAATAAAGAAATGTGTTTCCTCTTTTCTTTTTATTTAAATCATTTTTTTTTTCATTTTCTACCAGAAACCCCCCCAATGCAGACGAGAAATCCACATTTTTTTTGAAGTAGGTTCTCACTCTACCCTGGCCTGACCCGGAATTCACTCTGTAGTTCCAGGCTGGCCTCAAACTCACAAGGATCCTCCTACCTCTGCCTCCTGAGTGCTGGGATTTAAAGTGTGCCTAGTGAGAAATCAACATTTTTATGCAGCTCCAATTGAACCACCTGGTATTCTGAGTGAAGCATCCTTTGCTGCACAGTCTCTATGATGTCTGTATTTATAGGAACATGATGTGTAGCTGTGACTCTGTACCTGATGGAGGTAAGGGCTGTACAATCTGCATGCAGAGATGAGCCACGGAGGGAAGATTTTTCTTCTTGTTATCCTTTGGAATGAATCTTCTATGTGGTTGATTTCTCATAATGTGCAAGGTGTGCTTTTTGATGGTTCATTCTCATTTGTGACTGACCACACATTTAGACAGATTGAATTTTTATTTGCCGATATTACCGTTGATGAACAACACGTTCACTATTCTTTGTAGCATTTACTTGCCCAATTATAGAAAACTTGTGAAATAAATTCTAGCCATGAATGAAAACTGGCATGTAGTGGACACAGTGCTTGGTATGAATATAGAACGTAAAATGAATCATCAAAAGCTTGAGATATGAGTAAAGAGAAAAACAGGTTAAATTTCAGCCTAAACACATATATGTAGGGGCTATGGAGTTGGTTTAATGGGTAATAGTTTTTGCTAAAAGCACGAGGATCTGAGAAAGCCTGATTTGCCCTGAGTTCAAATCCCTAACACCCAAGGAAATAGCTTAGCATGGCCATGTGTACCTATAACCAGAGTCCTGTGAAGAACAGAGACAGGGGAATCACTGAGGCTTGCTGATATGCCTGACTGACCCCAAAGGGCATCTCTAGGTTCAATGCAAGACCCTGTCTCAAGAAAACATGCAGATGACCAGTGGAAGTAAACAACCACCATTCTCTGGCTCCCACACACATGCACACATCTACGCACATGCCACAAAACACAAGTACACACATAAAAAGAAGAAAAAAGTGTATGTTTCAGTTAGTAGCATTCTCTAATTGTTGAAACAGAATCCACATTGCTAATATAAAATGAAGAAAGGCCATGCTACCACCTGAATTTTGCTGTTTTCCATAAAATTGATATTCTTCATGGATTTTATAAGGAAACAAGGAAGGATTTTGATAAGATCGGCACATTTAGGGTGGTATGGCCGAGGTCATGGAAGGTTTTTTTTTTTTTTTTTTTTAAAGGTAGGGTCTCTCTCTAGCCCAGGCTGAACTGGAATTCACTATGTAGTCTCAGGGTAGCCTTGAACTCAAGGCAATCCTCCTACCTCTGCCTCCCAAGTGCTGGGATTAAAGGCGTGCGCCACCACACCCGGCTAAAAAAAATTCATGGAAGGGTTTTGAAATTGCCTGAGATATGAATAGGAAAATGAGTAGGGAAGATATTGTATTTGGCTTCTCAATGCAGCTTCTGTGCAGAGGAGGGTTTATGGTTTTGAGGGGAACTTTCTTTGTGGCAGGGAAAGCACAGCTGAGCAGGAAACTGTCATGTACCTGGGTGGAGGTAGTCTCAGTACTGGCCTTCAAGCAGGGATGGTCATCTTCAAGTTTCATGCACTGTGACACTCCACCACCAGCAAGGCTCCACCTTCCAAACTGCCATGAGCTGGGGATCAAATCCAAATCAATATCACTAGGCCATCGTGTTATCTGGGGGACTTTACATGTAAACCACCACAGAAGATGGATGATAATGATGGAAAAACAATTTAAATAGTTCAACCTAACAGTTATATGACAAGAAATTTCCAGATATACTATCTGCATTATTTATCCATATACTTGGAATAGTATTTCTGTAGGGAAAGGACATATAGGTGATTTTGTCTTTATGTGAGTGTTTTAGAAATGCAATAGAACAAAAGCACCTTAGCTCTCGCTATGTTTGACCAGGATTCTCTATATAGATATATCATAATTCAGGTAAAAAAATTCCTTACTTGACTTCTTAGCTGTTTTCTCAATATGACATTGACTTTTTAGAGTGCTTCTCTAAAAAGTGTCATATTGAGAAAATACTTTCTGAAACTGCTATTATGGAAAGATGACTTATTCCTTATAAGATGCAAATATAAACTGATGAATATGTGTTTTTATTTTTTACTCCTATTTATACTCAGGTTCTATAAGATTATATGTGAAACTAATTGAATAGAAAAGTAATTTAAGATCCCTAAATCCAAATAAGATTTCATTATCGAGATAAGCCACACAGCATTTCAACATGTTCCTCTCCAAATATAACTATCCATAGCTGTTCAAGATAAGCCTTGAATATATATATAGATATCAATACTAGTGTCTGATAAAAATAATATAAAATTATTTACAATCAAATTTGAAAATTAAATTATATTATAAAATATAATAAAATTAAAAGCATTTGTCTTTTGATATCTAATATGACGTTTTATGACATGTAATAAAAATTTAAAAATCCCTAATTAGTATGACTTTCAGATATTTTAAGAAAGGTTTCTGTTGGAAAGACAAAGTTATTCAAGAAAAAACTGCTAAATTCATATTTTTAATATAAAAGGCTACAGAGAGAACAGGAGAGATCTTGCAATGCCTCTAATGTCAAGAGAAAAAGAAGGATTAGCTTTTAAGGCAAGGGTTGTAAATCTATAGATTAATACACTCAGAGAGAGATGAGACCCGTTTGATTAGTTCACAAGGAAAAATGACATACACTTGGGAAGGAGACAAAACCAAAAGTAAGACATGGAAATGTCATGACAGCTACCGCCTCAGGGACATCAGTGTTTGGTGACTAGTTTAAAAAACTTGGTTACTTTTTAGATACCAGCACAGTGTTTTCTATCGTTATCTCAGTATTGTTGGTCATTGATGTTCACTTATATACATATTGAGCCTGTGATGGCCAGTGAGGACTGAGGATAAGCTTTGCACATGTTCCTTGTTAGCATCCATTTGGGAGGGAGTCCCTGAAGGTGAGCAATAGGTACATATATTCCAATTGCAGCTTGAAGCAGAATATTTGTGAGCTTGGCCTCTCAACCTGTTGCCATAGTGATTAATTTCTTGTCAACTTCAATATCCTAAGATATGTTCCATCTACTCATTTCCATATCCTTTTTATGATGTTTTCAAAACTTGTTTTATGTTTGTTATTTTTGCTTTGTTTCTATTTGCTTTTTTTTTAAATTTTGTATTTTAAACAAAGACCTATATTTATAGTATTTGCTCAGAGGGTGTTGTGGTGAGCTTTCTAGTTGCTGCGCAGAAAGAACCCAACCAAAAGCAGCTTGTAGAGGAATGGGTTTATTGGCTTACAGAATGGAGGGGAGACTCCATCCTGGCAGGAAAAATGATGGCATGAGCAGAGGGTGGACATCACCTCCACCATAGCACTGGAAACAGCGGTAGGAAGGTGTGCCAAATACTGGCAAGGGGAAGCTGGCTTATAACCCCCAAAAGCCCGCCCCCAACAACACAGCTCCATTGAGGTTGTAAAATCCAAAGTGCCATCAGCTGAGGATTGATTAAATTAACCAGAACACATTTATTTTTTTTGTGGGGGACACCTGGATCAAACCATGACAGTGTTCTTTTGAATTATCACTGAAAAGTTTGCTTTCAGAGAGGAAAGGATTAGAATCCTGTTTCTACACAATGTGCCCTTTTGTGTAACAAGAATTTGCTTCTACATGAGTTAAGCTTGTGCTGGGAGAGAGCAGGGATATGATTAATTATTCATGTTTCCTAATTAAGCCCTGCTGATCATGCCTAAATGGAAACTATTTTGGAAAGAATGTGTTCTTAATGATTTTTTTTTTTACTACAACAATTTGTCAGATGGCCACACAGATCATTTGAAGAAACTTAGAAACCTGTTTAGCACCCACATCTAGATAATATTTATCAAGGCCAAAGTCCCTACACTGTTATTTCATGACTTGATGAGAGATAATAAGATCTGAGTTTTTGCTAATGACATTTTTGTGACTGACTGTATTGTATCAGGAAACAACAAAGCCGCTTTCTGGAACTGTACAGTGATTGAGCAGAAGCTGTGTGGACCACTGAAACTGCAGTCCTTTCAAACATGTGTGACATGAACCAAATGCCATATTTATATACTTTGCTCTTCTTTTTGGCTTCTGTGTTGCATCAAGCATCTGTACATAGAAAGTGACCCACATTCATTACTTTTGGCAATATTCATCGTCAAGGGTAAAGAAACATTTCAAATATAAATAGTTACTCCTTACCCATTTCTAAAGAAAATCGGAAAAGCATAATCGATGTATTACTTGTCAAAACTGTGAACTTGGGATTCTCTCTCTCTTCCCCCCCCTCTCGGTTTGAGCTCATTGTTCCCCTGCCTTCACCTCCCAAGGGCTGGGATTGGAGATTCACAGCTCCAGAGCAACTAAACATACTGCTTTAATCCCATGCCCTCAAATCAAAATGATTGTATGCATCTCCAGCCATCCCATTCTTGCTGTTCCTTAATTATTATAATCTTAGTATATTTCTTTTATTGCATTTTAATCAGAATATATTTTAAGAACAACATTGTTTCTGCTTGAAACAAATGTTTCAGAAACACGTTTCTGCATGTGTTAAACAATATAAACCAATTTGAAATAATTTCACATTTTTCTATATGATTCACTAACAAGACTGAAAAGGCTATTCTATGTTTTCTAAGACATGAAAGTGACAAGAGCAATTTTACATTATCCATTTTAGCTAAATTTACCAGTTTTCTTATTTTCTGCTGAAAAATTTATAGGGATTCAAATGCATCTTGAATGAAATGAATAAAATCTTTATTAAGAACTGAAACTTGAAAATACAGTAGTTGTGCAAATATCTGCCTGAATGACTATATTTGCTCAAATATATGGTTTGGATAACTAATAGAATGAAATACCTTGAAGATGAATAGAAATAATGCATTTAGAAACAAGTCATATTTAGAAATGAAACTTGTACAGTTTAAATATTTCTGCATATAATTTTATAGATATTTGATATTTAGTTTTCAAAGAAAATATTAATAGTATTACTAATACAATAGAAACTATGTGAATGAAGACTTTAGCTTTTAGTTCTGGGTAAATGTTTGTACATGGTTTTATTCAGTTTAATAAGCTTTTTAAGAGGGTTATGATTCAAATGATAGTTTATATGCAAACTGTTAGATACTAGAATAAAATTAAATACAGGAGCTCATATCTTTACTGTCATAAATTGTATATATATATATATATATACATATATATACATATATATGTATATATATATATGTATATATATACATATATATGTATATATATATGTGTGTGTGTGTGTGTGTGTGTGTGTGTGTTCTGCAAAAGGCTACGTTTCATATAGCATGTTTCTCTCCTAGTCCATATCTATACTGAAGTGCTGATCAAGTTCCTCATAGTAGTCCTGGGATCACAGTAAATGCCCCAAAGAAAGAACCCACTCTACAGATGATGTATTTGCAGAGTTTCTTTGAGTCAGAACCAATTTGAAAATCTTCCCACGAATGATTTATTCTCAGAGTCCAGGTTGTATTGTGGATAATTCCTGTGGTGAATGAAGTTCTTTGCTGTAGAAGTATTGTTATATATTGAGTGGAATTATTACACATCCTTCAATTTGAATTCCAATTCCCTGTATATTGGCCAGCTGTTTACAAAGCATTATTAATTTGCCAATTATCCATGCCATTTTAAGATGTTACTAGGGAGCTAAATACCTACAATTTAATTTCCACTTAGACTCTACTTATAATACTTGTCTATTCTCTTACAGATTAAGGAGTTTACAAAATAGATTCTTTTAATTATGTTGAACTTTTTACATGGATTTTGCTAAGGCATGAAACATTATTATTTAAAGTATATTGTTACATTTTCCGTTAAGCAGCACATTAAATACATTTTAGGAAATCATTGTTGGGGACTTTCTAAGTCAGCATTTTCACATTTATTAATATTCAAACTATTAAAATAGATCCAGTTTTCCATAAAACTATAATAGAGACCACACAATGAAATAAGCATCTTCATTTATATTTTATTTAAATAACATAACTTTAAAAACATTATTATTATTATTACATCTGGTGTCTGGTGTTATACATAAAGAACTTTGAAGAAGCAGAAATAGTCTTAATTCACAAAAGTAGACCATAATAATGTTTGGTCTTTTTCATCAAAGTTCCTTATATTTTAGCTAATTGCAAAGTCCATTATCCTTCACCACAATATTTCAGGAAATTCTGTAGTTATCAGAGTTTTGCCTCTTTTTTGGATGGAACTTTCTAGAGTTTTGAAATAATCACCCAATACACATTAAGAGTGGCTACAGATTTAAGTTCCTTTTGTCATTGAAATCCATCAGTGACTAATGAGATTGTTTAGATTTGGGGATCTCCAGTGCCAGCCATTGAGAGGGTACCCTCTTCAGAACTTGTTCTTTGTAATCGCACAAATATACTTTCCTGGCTATTATTTTTTTTGGGGGGGGGACTCTGCCATTCAGTCTCTTTCATGTTCTTCTTTTACACTGTCTTCCCACTACTCAGTTATTTATTAGCTTCCCATTACATTATGCTCATATTCTCCTTAGCTTAGCTCATTGGCCAAAGGAGGGTAACTTAGTATGATCACTTTTGCTTTTGATCTTAACACCCTGCAGGCGTTAGAGACTAAAAAAGAAGCATTGCTCTGAGCTTAAGGCCAGCCTGGGCTCCAGAGTGAATTCCTGATCAATCTTGACTAGACTGAAACCCTGACTCAGAATAAGAACAGAATAGAAAGAGGATAAGCCCAGTGCCAAAAAAATAGCCTCTTGCAATTGTGGCCTGGAACCATATCTCATGACAGGGTTGAGCCCTGATGGTTGCTCATACCTGACATCTCAGTACTTTGGAATTACTCCCCCCACCCCTGGCAAATCATTATGTCTCCATACTTTTACACTCAGTGTTTCCTTCTCAGTAAACAAACAGTGGTGTGCTCATTGACAAATCATAAATCTTACAATTTTAACTTCTTGCTCTACCAGTTAACATCAATTAAATTACTACTTCATTAAATAAATACAGAGATTTTTTGAGTGTCGGCAATTGAGATTCTGTGGTTATGCTTCCTGCTTTTCTTTTTTTAATTTAAATTCTTTTTTGGTCCATAATTAGATACATTGAATGAGCAAATAATGAGTTGGTATCCCCATTTCCCTGATTTCCCTCCTCCCTGTCCCCAATCAGCTGGGTATCCTCCTCCATGGGCAGTCTGGATCATTCCATGGGGTAGGGGATTATGGATAGCCTAGGAGTCAACACAGTTCTACCTCCATTTGTATGTTGTTACTGAGGGGGGCCATGTCTCTGGACATTCTCCTCCACCATGGCTCTTAAAATCTTTCTGCCCCCTCTTCCACTCTTCTGCTCAGTTCCCTGAGTCATGGTGGGTGAGTATTAAGGCTGCTTCATTGTTGAGGTCTTAGGGGTCTCTGTACTTCTGCTTTAGGTTGAAATCATTTGTGTCTGTCTGGCTTATCCTGTGTTGACTGGCTGTGGTTATAGGTCATTTGCTTTCTGTGGGGTTCCATGTGGATCCTCCATGTTAGATCTGGGGTGGCTCATCTCTTGCCAGGATGTCAGCTATCGGCCTAGGGTTGGAGGAGCCACAGCTCTCTCACTGCATTCTGAAAAATACAAGCAGAATCTCCATCAGAGAGTGACATCAGTATAGGTTAATTTAGATACATATTTCTGAATTAGCTAGATTCTATTGTTAGTAGCCTCTTTGTAAATCACTCGTATAGTGCATTTCTCTTTGGGGTCCCAAGAGTTTGGTTCCCAGTGCAAAAATGCAAAAGCCCTGAATCCTCAGTTTCAGTTAAGGGCTCCCCGTCACTGAGTGGATTATTTGGCTGAATTAAAAGCTGTTGATTTTTTTTCCCCCAGGCTTTGGCTCCCCTATTGCAGAAGTGCTTGTTTCTTGGTTTGCTGTTCTCTCCCAGTAGGAAGTGTGGGCAGACTGCGTTTCACGTCATGCTTCTTGCTTTTCTCGACATTTTGTTCTAGGTGATAAGACATGCACTTGAATAATCAGAAAAACATTTCCATGAAAATTCAGTTTGTGAATAGTTTAGGATGAGAAGTTCTTGCTCCTAGGAAATCAGGTTATAAAATAATGTTACCTCATAAGGGAAATCAGGGAAAATTGTCCAGGAAATAAGTCAAGATGGTGACATGAGATGAGGTGTGTTTAATTGGTTTACAACTTGGCGAATAGATGCTACCAGGGGGAGAACTGTAGACATCAAGGATGTCAGGTCAGCGAGAGCAGAGACACAGATCAGCTGAAGGAGAATAAAGGAGAGGTCATACTTGCTATTATGTAACTTCTAAGGTTTGTCTGAGAAGCTGTAAGGAAATAATTGTGGATTTTAGGAAAAGAGGTAATACAATTCATGTTCTATTTTTAAAGTTCTCATATCCACTTAAGGATTCCTGCCTTTATTTACTTTTAATTACACCTTGAGTTTTTTTCCCATTTCTCTTTATGGTTGTCCTCATTATTTCCTAAGATACTGCAATGAAACTCGACTTTATTTCCCTTCCCCTGTTCCGTGTCACACATTTCATTTCATGGTGCTTAGGAGAAAAATGAAGAAATGACCTGTAACTTCCAAGCTGTTTGACCCATGTTTTTCTAGTTTATCTGTGTCTGGAAGTCTTCTGGGAAGAATAGATTTCATGGTCATTTCAAGAAAATGAAGTGACTATCTGATCTTTTCCCAACGTGGTGGTTAGCAGTGCTAATTCTGCAGAGGACTTTACTAAATTTT
>PVHP010016340.1:7318-37662 GCA_004024765.1 Zapus hudsonius | reverse complement strand
TTTTATTCTCAGTAGGTTACTGTCTTTAGCGAGAAGGTGTGTTTCTTGAATGCAACAGATGGAAGGGTCCATTTTCCTTATCCAACCTGCTATCCTGTGTCTTTTTATAGGAGAGTTGAGTCCATTTACATTCAAAGTTATAACTGTGAGGTTTGCCATGTTGTAGAGAATATGAAGGTTGGTATCTGAGCTGTTGCTGCTATCTCTTTTGTGTTACCTTGTTTGTTCTCTGTTCCTTTCCTGGGGTCAGTTATTTGTTTCATCTGCAAGGGATATCTCTTGAAGTATCTTATGAAGGCTTTGTGCTCAGGTAATTGTAAAGCTGATTAGTCTCGTGGAATACTTTAATTCTTCCATGAATTATGATGGATAACTTTGCTGGGTAGAGTAGTCTAGGGTGGAATCCATTCTTTAGGCCTTGAATCGCTTTGTTCCAAGATCTCCTGGCTTTTAAAGTTTCTATGGAGAAGTCTGACATGATTCTGATGTGTTTTTCTTTATACGTGAGTTTCCTATCTCTTGTTGCTCTAAGGACTCTCTCTTTTTCCTCAATGTTTGGCATTGTAACTAAGATATGTCTTGGGGTGTTCCTCCATTGATCCAATTTATTTGGGGTCCTCCATATCTTTTTTGGTTGTACAGGACTATCTCTTGCCAAGTATGGTAAGTTTTCTTGATTAATTCTGTTGAAAATATTTTCTATGCCCCTCGTTTGGTTTTCTTATCCTTCAGGGATCCCCATGATCCTGAGATTAGGTCTTTTTATGGTATCCCACATTTCCCTTGAGTCTTGTTCACTTGCTCTTTTGAATTTTGTCAAGGTTCTGATTTCCCTTGAATTCTCATCTGTTCTATCTTCCATGTCTGAGGTTCTGTTTTCCCAGTGATTGATCCTGTTGGTAAGAAATTCTAGGGATGTTCTTATTATTTCAATGTGGTTTTTGTTTTCTGCAGCTTCTTTCTGGGTTGCTTCTATCATCCTGTTGAGATATGATTTCATTTCCAAGTTTGATTTAATTACTTCTTCCTGACAGTCATTCTTATATTTGAAGATGTCTTCAGTTAATTTGGAAAGCTGGTTTTTGATACCTTCAGTTTGTTGGCTTGTCTTTAGTTCTGATATGTCTCTTCTGATGTCCGTTTGGTTCTCCTCTAATATATTAAGCCTGGTGGCAAAGCTAATGAGCTGACTTTGTACCCATTCAATATGTTGGTCCATTTTTTTTTTGCATGACTAACATTAAGTTCTCCTTAGGATCTGTACCAGTATGATCGGGGTTTTGTGTTGTGTCATCCTGGTCCTGCTTCTGCTCTCTCTCTTTAGTGCTATTGTTGTTGTCATTTGGTTGTTTCCTCAGCTGGTTTAATATACTTTCATTGAGGTCTGCCCATTTTGATTCCACTTGAGGTTGTTGGGGGAATGCCTTTGAGATATCTGCAGGGGTTGGTGGGTGTGGGGAATGGCAGAGTGCAGTGGGCAGTTGGGCGGTTCAGTTGTTGGGGCTGTGGGGGTTGGTGGTTGTGGGGAGGAGTAGCGTACCCCCGGATGTCGTGGGTACAGGGGTTGGGGCCACCAGATTAGGCCAGCCAGGGGAATAGGCCCATAGAGGCCTGCGGTCCCAGGGAATGGGGTCGGCGGGGGGAGTGGTGGTGGGGGGGTGAGGCTGCTAAGATCCCTGGAACTAGGGTTGCTGGTATCTCTGGGCACAGATATAGGGGCTGATGGGTTCCTCAGGTGCAGAAAAGGAGTGGGGCAGATGCGTTGGAGGCTGGAGGTCAGGGGGAAGGGGCTACGTAAGAACCCCTGGACCAGTTTGGAAGGCAGCAGTGAAAGAAAAGAAAAATAAATAAATAAAATTAAATAAAAATAAAAAAATAAAGAACCAGTGAAAGAGAAAGAAAAGAAAAAAAAAAGGATTAAAAAACCAAAATAAACAAGAAAACTGAGTTGCAAGGTGGGAGGGGTGGGGCAGACTCGCTTGAGGCCGGACGGCGGGAGGAGGGGCTACGTACAAATGGCCGATGGAGAAAGAATATTAATAGAAGAAATAAAATTAAAAAAAAAAAACAACAAAAAGTTGAAAAAGAAAGATACGCAAGTGCCCGGGATGGGCAGGATAGACAGAGGGCGGGAGGGTGGGGGCTGAAACATAAGGAAAGCCGAATGAAAGCCTCAGGTGGCCGGCGGGCTGAAGTTGTTCTGGCACAGCCTGCCTGGACGACTCACTACCTTCTGTGAGCGCTGGTCCACGCTGGCGGCTTCCAGTTGTGAGGATATTGTGCTCAGAGGTGTCTGGAATTCAGCGAGTGGCCGCAGCTTGTGTCCACGACCTGGATCCCTGCTAAAAACCCTGGCCCTTATTTCCTGAGGTGTATGGGGTGTCTGCTAGTCAGCCATTTTCCCTGGAAGTCCTCAGCTCTGACTTTAATTATTTCCTTTTTGTTTGCACTCCTCAGGTTAGCTTTTTCCATCTGTTCCAATGAACTTAGATGGGTGGTAGGCGATTGATTTGAGACCTCTCTATCTTTGATATGAAGGCATTTAGCGCAATGAACTTTCCCCTCAGGACTGCCTTTATTGTGTCCCACAAGTTCTGATAAGATTTGTTATCGTCATCATTTATTACTAGGAAATTCTGAATTTCCTGCTTTATTTCTTGGATGACCCAATTATTTTTTAGGAGCAAATTATTCAGGCTCCAGTACTTTGTGTATTTTCTGGATCCTGTTTAATTGTTAATTTCTACCTTTAATGCATTATGGTCTGATATGATGCAAGGAGCTACATCAATCTTCCTGAATTTGTTTAGGGAAGATTTGTGTCCTAATATGTGATCAATTTTAGAAAAAGTCCCATGCGCTGCTGAGAAGAATGTATATTCTGTGTCTTTGGGGTAGAACGTTCTGTAAATATCTGTTATCCCCATCTGGTCAATGGTGTTATTGAGCTCCGTTATGTCCCTGCTGATCTTCCGTTTGGTTGATCTGTCCAGAGCTGATAGAGGTGTATTAAAGTGTCCTACTATGATGGAATTAGAGTCTATTTCTGCTTTATTTTTCAGTAGGGTTTCCTTTATGAACTGTGTTGCACCCGAATTTGGTGCATATATGTTAATGATGGTGATGACGTCCTGCTGGATCATTCCTTTGATGAGTAAGAAGTGACCATCATTGTCCTTTTTAATTGATTTTGGTGTAAAGTCTATTTTGTCAGAGATTAATGTAGCCACACCTGCTTTCTTTTTACTTCCACATGCCTGATAAACTGTTTTCCAATCTTTTACTCTAAGAAGATTGCTGTCTTTAGAAGTAAAGTGCGTTGTCCATTTTTCTGATCCACCCTGTAAGTCTGTGTCTTTTTATAGGGGAGTTAAGTCCATTTATATTCAGTGATATAACTGTGAGGTTTGCTTTAGGCCCTGCCATGATGAAGAGTTAATCAGGGTTGTTGTTTCTGCTGCTGTTTATAGCACACTGACTGTGATTGTCGTGTCTGATCTCTGGTACTCTTCTGAGGTAGATTTCTTGTTTCTTCTGTGTGGGATATCTCTTGGAGGATCTTCTGAAATTTTGGCTTTGTTTTTAAATAGTCGTAGAGCTGGTTTACTTCATGGAACACTTTTAATTCTCCATCTATTATGAGGGATAGCTTTGCTGGGTACAGTAATCTAGGTTGAAAACCATACTTCTTTAGGCCCTGAAAAGCATTATTCCAAGCCCTGCTGGCTTTCATGGTTTCTAATGAGAAGTCTGAGGTAAGTCTGATGGCTTTTCCTTTATAAGTTAAGGTTTGCTTTTCTCTAGCAGCTTTGAGTACTTTCTCTTTGCTTTCTATGTTAGGCATCTTAATTAAAATATGTCTTGGAGAATTCCTCTTCATGTCCTGTCTGTTAGGAGTCCTCTGGGCCCCTTGAAAGTTGAGTGGGCTTCCTCTTGTTAAGTAGGGAAAGTTTTCATGAATAATTCTGTTGAAGATATTTCCTATGCCCTTTGCCTGGGCTTCTTCGCTCTCTGGGATCCCCATGATTCTAATATTGGGCCTCTTTATGGTATCCCATAGATCCCTCAAATTTAGCTCACTTGTTTTCTTGAATTTATTGAAACCTATGACATCCTTATTAATTCCTTCTGACTTGTCTTCAACTTCTGAGAGTTTGTCCTCCAGATTGTCAACTCTGGGACTGATGGATTCAAGGGAGGTTTTTAACATCTCCATTTCATTTTTGGTTTCTGCTATAATTTTGTTTATAGTCTCCAATTCTTTGGTGAGAACCAATTTCCAGTCTATTTTTATTTTTGTTTGGGATTCCTGAAAATCATTCGTAAGTTTTTTTAAGTCCTAATCAAATTTAATCAATTGATTATCAAGCTCCTCCCTTAGTTGATTTATCTTCAATTCACTTAATGTGTTTCTGAATTCATTCATATTTCTCTCCATTAAATTCAGTCTGGAGTCTATGGTTGAGTTGGTAAGCTTCATCTTATTCATGTCTTTTCTCATAGTTTCCATATCAGCTATTAACTGCTTCATGTTTGCATTGCAGTTGTGGTCAGGAGTCATATTATTCTCTCTTTGGGATTGTATTTTTGTTGACTTCACTTCCTTGTCATTTTCCCATTCCATAATGGTACAAGGGGCCCTGAGTTGGGGAGTTCCATCTTTAATTTCTATGGGTTTTTTCGTTGGTTTCTGCCCATGTCCAGGTATGGGTATGGGACAAAGGCAACCTGGGGAGTGCTGTTCAGCCCGCTTTGCTTCCAGTGGAAAGATCACCAGGTTTGTTCTTAAACAGAGGTCTTTCCTGTTGGGGTTTTCTGTCCCCAGAGAGGCTTAGATCTTTACCTGTCTGGATCCCTCTGTATGTGACTGTTTAATCTTAGAGCCACCTCATAGGCCCCTGTCCCCGATTGGGATGATGCCGTAGAAACAGCCCCAGCACCCCAAACTATAGTGATGGTATCCCATAGATCCCTCAAATTTTGCTCACTTGTTTTCTTGAATTTATTGAAACCAGGAGGCTACAATGGTGGGAGCTTGGGGTGGGGGGCAGAGAGCCACTGGGGAACCCTGTCTGCGCTAGCACAGAATCTGGGCTGAGGGAGGGCCTGGGTTCAGGTCCAGCTGGGGTCCAGGTCTAGGATCACAGCTGGAAAATCAAACCTTTACTGAGAGCATCCTGGTGACGCTACTACTCGTCCACCATCTATCTCTGCCCCGCTATAACACTCTTATTTTTCTTATTTCTTATTTATCTTCTCTTTTTTTTTCTTTTGAACGTGTAAGTGATGTAAGTGTGTGTGTGTGTGTGTGTTTTTTTTTTTTTTTTTGTGTGTGTGTGTGTGTGTGTGCCAGTGGATATCAGAGGTTGATGATGGGCATTATTCTTGAATATTCTCTTCCTTATTTCACTCCTTTTTATTTACTTCATGTTGTAGGGTATCTGGCACCCTCTTGTGGGTGCTGGGGTTCTGAACCCCAGTCCACACACCAGTGTGGCAAATGCTTTACACTGAACCAGTGTCTTTGGCCCTCATCAACTCTTTTCAAAGGATACACTGTATGGACAGTGGAGGCAGCTTTGTTGGGTTTAAATCTTAGTGCAGCCCCCTAAATACTTTTGATCTAGAGTAACTCATAGGACTTCAATTTCTTCATCTATAAAATTGTACCAGTAGCAATGTACATCACACAGATACCTCAGGTAATGTGTGTAACACAGGGCCTGGAGTGTACCTCATGATGGTGACAGTTATCAGCACTATGAGTGATATAGTATAGATATTCAATGAGCATTTGGTAAAAAATAAGAAAAACATGCATTTTTTAAGGGCAGTCTGATATCCCTTTCTACAGGTGAGTTCTAACTCTTCTCACATATCACACATGTCAGTCACTGAAGGTCCACATTTAGCTGGTGTCTTGGCAAAGGCTCTTAAACTAATTACTCATCCATAAGGAAAAACCTAGAAATACAAGTCATACACTTTAGTAAGACTCTTGTTTCTGTGGTATAAGAATTGAGGAGTTGGAGGAGAAGCTGTGAGACTTTCTGGACAGAACTAATTGCAACAGCAGTGCCTCTTCCTCACACATCATGGAGCTACATCTGGCACAGTCGTGGAGTGAGGGAAGGAAGCAGGCTCAGTTTTAAGGCTCCGAATATTTGACACTGCATTAAGATCCATGCTTTCCAAAATGTTCAGAAGAATTAGCTTCCAGTACTTTCTTATTCAGGACACTGTCAGTAAACTGTGGATGACTTACTAGTTGGATTTTCATTTTTAGTTTTTAAAATGGAAAAGGCATTTTCAGAGTCTGTATTGATCAGTGTTCTGAGAATTGAAACAAAATAGATGTATATACGTATGTAATCTATCATCAATATACCTATCATCTATTATCTATCCAACCATTTATCAATTTATCCTATCTACCTATCTACTTTCCCATCAATAAATCCATTTTCTATTGGTTCTATGCCCCAGGAGAAAATTGATGAACACTAGAACTAAAATAAATAAATTATATTTATTATAATAAATTATAGGGGTTTCATTTACTATAAGGAATATATGTAAAGTTATTTATTATAAGAAATTTGTTAATGTGGCTATGTACCATTATTTTGTGATCCTGGGGATCAAGTCCATAGTCTTGCACATTCTAGAAAAGTGCTCTCCTCTCAACGAAGCCCTTCATGTAGTTATGGAAGATGAAAAATTCCAATATTACAGTTGGTTGGAGATGTAGGGGAGCTTGTGGTATAGTTCCATTCCAAGCCTAAGGTGAGAACAAGGAGACCTAATAGTCAGTTGAGTTTCAAAACAAGTTCTGTCAGGAAGAGTTAATAATACAGTATCAATCAAAGGCAGGAAATAAACCTGATATCTTAGCTCAAAAAAGATCACACAGGTGAAGAATTCCCTTTCATTCAGACCTTTAACTGACTGGATGAGGCTTCTTCCACTGCCTAGCAACTCTTCTCATCCTTGTTCCATATTCTAAATTCCTTGATTTATCCAGTGATATAAGGCAGAAATGACTTCATGGATGACTCCTCCTTCTCTGATATCCATCCTTTATCAACATCTTTTGTTTGTAACTAGTGTATATTTTTGAACTCTATCTCAGTGTTTCTATTTAGTTTTCAAAGATGTAGAACTTGAGCTGAGCATTTTGAAAAAAGTGAACTGTAAGTAGAGGTTGAAAGAAGCTTATTAATATTAGGGGGAAAATGAGGAAGTGGCTGCATCTCATGCAGCTGGTTTCAGCTTGGAGTGTTGGGAGCTCTGAAGTGTTCATGAACTGATTTCACATGGAAACAAGGGAACTAGTAGTTTTCATATTTGTATCAGCCCTTTGGAAGCTCTGAAATATTGGGTGTATTTCCTTACATTTTCTCTGGTGTATTGGCCAGTAAATAGAGGGGCTATAGACTGACGGCAAACTAGAATTGTAGATTCTGGAGGGGGAATATGCCATTACATGTAGAGGGGATTTAGGCTGGATGAAATGCTGTTCACCATTCTGCACCATCACTTACTGTTGTGTGAACCTTTCCTTAGGTAGATGCAAATGGAAACTTACCCCAGTTAGTACACAGATGAAAAATCAAAGTATGATTGAATGAAAGTGCAACTTGGTGAACCAGTGTGTTTATTGGGTTTACTTAGAGAGCATGAGTGAAAGGTAACTAACCCACCCCAGCATGGCTACAATCTGGGAGTTACTGCATGACTTTTGGTAGTTGGGGGTTGGGGAGTCTCCTTCCCAGCAATTGTCTACTGCTACTGGCCTTATAAATCTGTAAGTCTCAAGAACTTCCTGTGTCTCGTGAGTTGCTTGATTAGGTTTCCTGTGTCTTATCTCCTAGCCTTGCCCTTGCTGTCCATTCCCTCCCCATGGAACACTCTCAGAGAAGCCTCATTGCCAATGTCATCTACTCACTCTGTTTTAGCTGCCTTGGGTCCTATTGATGGATTTTCATCTAGGAATCCTCTCCTGGCTCCTACATTTTGTATATTTCTCTAATATACTTTTATAGCACACCACACTTCCACTATTTTACCATTTTTATCATTATTGCAATTTTTATCATATTCTGGGAGTGTATCAATGAATACTAAGTTGAATAAGGGCAGTGCATGGGTTTCTTTGTTTTTTTATTCTTCATATGCCAGTAAAGCTTCAGCAATTAACATTGTACCTAAACATTCCTCTGGCTCAAAGTAACTGTTGATTAGTGAATGGAATGTAGGAGAAAAAAATTAAATATATTTATTCTGAAATTATTTTGTATAGAGAGCCATGTATATTATAAATATAATTCATTTTTAGTTGACACATAGTAACTGTGTATATTAATGAGGTGTGACCCTTTGATATAAGTGTACATTGTGCAGTGATCAGATCAGGCTCAGTTATATATCTTTTTTCATGTTTGGAATATTTCAGTCCTCTTCTAGCTATTTTAAAATATTAAATTAATTGTTGCAAACTATTGTTACCCTATGGTGTTACAGAACACTAGAAATGATTCCTTCTATTCAATTTTACCCTTTATCCATTCACCACACTCTTGCTATTGCTCCCTCCCCTTAACCCCTTCCAAGGAAGAATCATACTTTGAGTAACAGCTTTTAATCATGAAATGTTACCTAAATGTAAACTGATGAACAGGGAGAAATGTAAATAGGCATTTCATAAAGAAAGGAAACCTTGCTGAAAGTATACAGAGAATCAAGGCATTGCTCATCTGAGGAAAATCTGTGTCCTCATGGCCGTTTGACCATCATTGTCTAACAGAGTCTATAGGAACAAGAGTGGTCTGTGTAATTTCAAGGGTTTTGATACCTCCCATTTGTCAGTTTCCTCATCTGTAAATGGGATGAAGAGCCGTGCTTATCTCTTTGTTGTAGAGATATACAAATTTGCAGATTGTTCCAACACACACACACACACACACACACACACACACACACACACACACACACACACATATATATATATATAAATTTTGTAGAATTTTCCTTATTGCAGAAAGTGGGTATTACTTAGAAATTTTATCTTTCCTTGTACCCATTTCTACTCTCAATGCAGAATTGCAAGTCAATTGTATGGTTCATTTTTTTATTCAATAAGTGTGTCTTTTTAAAATTATATAAACTGTTCCTTGACTTCTTTTTTTTTTTGACTCAGCTAAAGTGATGCTGAGCTCCAGGCACATTTATTTGTCACCTGAAAAAACTTTTCTACTACCCAATTTCCTAATGGCATCTTTCATCTGAGCATTTCTCAAGGTGTAGATTAAGGGGTTTAACATGGGAGTTATCATAGTATAGAACACAGCGACTGCTTTATCGATGGGTAAAGTAGCTACAGGTCTCATGTACACAAAAATACAGGGCACAAAGAACAAGACCACCACAGTGATATGGGAGACACAGGTAGAGAGGGCTTTGCGTCTCCCTTCCAAGCTATGGTTCCTCAGGGACCGCAGGATGGCCACGTAGGAGACCAGTAAAAGGAGGAAATTTAACAAACAGATGAACCCACTGTTGGCAGCAACAAAGAGTCCCAGAGTGTGGGTGTCAGCACAGACAAGGTTGAGCAAAGGGTTCAGGTCACACATGAAGTGATCTATGACATTAGGGCCACAGAAAGGTAATCGGAAGATGAAGAGGATCTGTATTGTTGCATGAAGAAAACCTCCTACCCATGACACTCCCACTAGCAGGTTACATAACCGCCGGCTCATGATGGTGGTGTAGTGCAGGGGCTTGCAAATGGCCACATAGCGGTCATAAGCCATCACAGTCAGCAGGATGATTTCAGCACCTCCAAACAAATGTTCCCCAAAGATTTGGGTCATACATCCATTGAAGAGAATGATCTTCTTTTTATGGAGTGAATCTACAATCAGTTTGGGAGTACTGACAGATGAATAGCAGGCATCAATAAAGGAGAGATAAGCTAGAAAAAAGTACATAGGGGATCCTAATAACGAGGTAGAAGTTATGGTGACCACAATCAGCACATTTCCTACTAAAGAGGTGAGGTAGATGACAAGAAACACAGCGAATACAATTTTTTGCATCTTTGGGTTCTCTGTGAGTCCCAGGAGAATAAACTCTGTCACGTTGTTTCTGCCTTCCATGTAGTCACATTACCTAAAAAATATTAATGCACCCGTGAATTCATTTGAATTTTTCACTCCAATAAGTTATGTCTGTATTCTAATTAGCTGCCAATTCTCCAAGAAGCTCTAAGACTCATGTTATTCATGGCATTTTTAATGTTTGTACTAAATATTAAATGATTTATATCACATAGTATTCATATTTAGGTCTTTCATCTATACAAAATACATTGAAATATTTTCCATGATTTGTCTTGAGTACTCAGGAGATGCCCCATGGCAAAGGCATGGAGTTTTGTTTTAAATAGCTGGGTCCCATGAATTTTTGAAATCTGAGTTTAATAATTTTCAAATGTCAAGGCATTTGAATAATATATACCATATACTTGTCACAGAGTAAAAAGATCTATCTATATTGAAAAAATTTGCTATATGGAATGCAATAACATTTTAGGTCCATCAATATTAATGTAAAACTCACCTTAGTTGTCTTCAATGACTAATAATGGTTGGGAGCATTCAGACACAACATCATCTTCAGAGTGACTTCACATTGAATAATTAATGCTCACAGTGAAACACCTGTCACACTTAGAAAAAAATCAATTGAGAAATGTGACATCAAATCGACATTTGCTAAGTCTTCATAAATCTATAGCTTTACTTCTACCCTGAAGCCTCAAAACAATTCACAGAAAATGTAGAAATTAAAGTTTTAATGGATTTATGAGAAATATATGAGGAAATGATATTCTAGGTAAAACTGTATTTCCTGAAGGGAAAAAAAAGGAAGAAAGTGTGAAGGAAATAAATTTAGATAAGTCATTCTACTCATGTTAAATCTGATCTGGAGTTATTCACAATAAAATTGTTTTTCACCTTGCACCACACAGATATTTAAAGGTCCAGTGACATTGTCTTGTAGCTGCTGCTTTTTCTCACAGGGACTAATTATCTCTTTTGATGGAAAGGCTTGGTCTTAGAAACATATTCTGTGGAGACATGTTTGGAAGAAACCCATTCTTATGTTTCCCTAGAAAGATGGTGAGCTTCCTTTCTCTATATGATCTTGGATTATTAAAAAAAAACTGAGTGCCATATGCTTATCAGGTTGGGGTAATTTCAGTGTGGAACCCTCTGGTCTCATTTTCTTTTGATCCATGTGACAAAAGCAGCTTCAGTGTTCTCAATAGCAAGGTTTGTCTTGGAAGCTCACCCTTGCTTACTTGAAAGCTAGAGTAATGAGGAGTTAAAATTATGGACATTCATTTTAAAGTACTTCATTTCAGGTTTTAAAAAATACCATCATATTTCATAATATTTTTTATTTCAGGTATACATATCCAATAGTCACTACCAGCAAGCTTCTTAAGTCTAGCACCTTACATAGTTAAGTTATTGTTGGTAAGGAGAACAGATCTGCTCTCTTTGGACTATTTATTTTTTATATTGTTATCCCCAATTCCCTATCCCCAATCAGCTGGATATCCTCCTCCGTGGGCCATCTAGATCAGTCCTTGGGGTAGGGACCATGGATAGCCTAGTATTCAGTTCGGTTCTCCTGGCCCAAGTGTGTTGTTACTGAGGGGTGCCATGCCTCTGGATCGTCTCCCCCACCACGGCTCTCACAATCTTTCCGCCCCCTCTTCCGCTCAGTTCCCTGAGTCATGGTGGGTGAGTATTAAGGCTGCTTTAATGTTGTGAGATTAGGGGTCATTGTGTCAAAAATCTTTGGTTTCTGTCTCACTGGCTTATCCTGTGTTAATTGAATGGCTGTGGCTGTGGGTTGGTTGTTCATCCTGTCATTCTCTGTGGGGTTCCATATGGATTCTCCATGATATGACTGTGGTGGCTCATCTCTTGCCAGGATCTCAGCTATCAGCCTATGGTGGGTTGTTAGGGTTAGATGGGCCACAGCTCTCTCGCTGTATCCTGAAAAATACAAACACAATCTCCATTGGAGAGTGAGATCAGTTTAGGTTAACAAATATACACAATTCTGGATTACCTAGATTCTATTTTTAGTAGCTTCCCTGTCAATAGCTCCCATAGGGTATCTTTTCTTGGGAGCCCAAGAGTGTGGGATCCAGTGCATATCACCCTGAATCCCCAGTTCCAGTCAAGGGCTCTCCCTCACGAAATGGAATATTTGGCCAAATTTAAAAGCTGTTGATTGTCTCCCCGAGGCTTAGACTCCTCCATTGCACAAATGCTCCTTTCTTGTTTCACTGTTCTCTCCCAGTAGGAGGTGTGGTCAGCCTACTCTTGGCCGCAGACTGTGTTTCATGCCAGTGGTCTCTGTTTACTCCAGCTGTCATTGGTCAGCTTCCCCTGACAGCTTATGCTGTACCTTCCTGCAGTTTACAATGTAGAATGGGCCATGCACTTTTCTCTCTCTTTTATCTCTCCACAGCTCACTCATCTTATTTACCTCTTGATCAGCATGTCTCTCATGCCTCTGCTCAGCCCTTGGTAATCACCATTTTACTCTTTTTTTTCCTCTGACTTTAGCTTTTCTTAGTTTTTTTGTTTGCCATATGTGATGTCATAGAGTAGTTTCTTTCTGTTTGGCTCCTTTCATTTAACAAAATGTCCTCCAGCTACACTGATATAGCATCAAATGAAAAAAATTCCCATTTTTTAAAAAAGATTTATTGTTTTTCCATTACATATATGGGATATCTATCTCTCCTTCTTCCTCCTCCTCTTCTTTATTCATTGATGCATTAATGTACAATTACACCACTCTATGTCTTTTTAAAGTTATTATTTACATGTCTACATGTGTGTGAGTAGAAGTGTGCCCATGACACATTGGGGAGGTCAAAGGACAATTATTGGGTCGATTCTCACCTTCTTTCCATCCCATTTGAAGAAGGGTTCTTACTTAGTATTCTCACTCTGCTGTTCTTTGTTGTGCTCACCATGAGCTTCTGGAAAATTCTCATCTTCATCTCCCATCTTGCTGTCAGTGCTGGGATTACAGAAGCCCACAATGTTTTCTGGCCTATTCTTTACATGGGGTCTAGCAGTTGAACTCAGGCTCTTAAGCTGGAGCAGTGAAAGCTTTATTGACTGAGTCATTTCCCCAGCCATGATTATCCCTCTGTCTATTGTGAATAGTGCTATAATGAACATGGGAGTGGAGGTATCTTTTTGAGATACTGCTTTTGTTAATATTAACTACACACACAGTTAGATTGCTGTATTATACAATAGTTATGGATTAGAAAAATACAATAATATATTCACCAAGCTATTTAAAATTCTGTCTTAACCTGTGTAGACTTAAAAGTCAGGGGAGGTGAAAAACTTGAGATCTTATATTTTTCAGAGAATGCATTCAGCCTCAATATTCTGTATGGTTGTTTAAACTGCCTCCTATTGTTAGAACCTTTTCAAGTTCCTTATCCCTTCCTTGTATCTCCATGCCAAGTCGCTTTCCTTTCAATTTATTTTTTAGTCTTATTATTTTTGAGACAGAGATAGACACACACAATGAGAGAGAGAGAGAGAGAGAGAGAGAGAGAGAGAGAGAGAGAGAGAGAGAGAGAGAGAGAGAGAGAGAGAGATCGCCAGGAACTCCAGGTGCCTGCTCTACTTTGCACATATGGCTATACATGGTACTGGGGAATCAAACCTGGGGCTGTCAGACTTTGCATGCAGCAACTTTATCCACTGAGCCAGCTCCCCAGCTGTATGGTTAGCATTTTTTAACTTCAGATTCTTTTGACAAAAACTTCCCTGGTGGCCATAAAAATTTCCAGGGTAGATGAAGTAAAATCAAGCCTCTAAGGCAATTCATCATTTTCAAATCTACTCATAACACATGTGTAATTCTTTGCAATAAAATCTGTCTATATTGTTTTACCTGGCATCAGAAAGTCTCATGAAGAATGTAGACCATAGTACTCATGGCTACCACTGAATTGGGGAATGCAATGTTAAATAAGCAAGTTAAGATACCACACTGCTCTTTTTCTAACAATAAGAATCTGCTTTGTTTATTAAGCTAGTTGTTTATTCTTGACCAGTTCCTGTAACCCTGAAAAATATTGAGTCAGAAAGTTTTAGTATAAAGACACCCCAAATGCTGCCAATGAAATTGGAGGAACCATCGGAAAATAGTTCAAAAACCTCTATTTCACAAAATTGGAAATCCTGGAAGAAATAGATGAATTCCTTGACTCACATCTCCTTCCAAACTAAATCCAGTTCCTTAATCAATTAATTTCTTCTAATAAAATTGAGAAAGTAATTAAAAAACTCTCAACAAAAAAAGTGCAGGACCAGATGGATTCACTGTTAAGTTCTACCAAAACTTCATTAAAGAACTGAAACCACTTTTCAAAAATTTTGCACAATTGTAAAAAGGGAATACTCCCAAACTCTTCTATGAAGACAGCATTATACTAATATCTAAAACACAAAGAGACCCAACAAAAATAGAAAATTATAGATGATATCCTTAATGAACTTACACACAAAAATTCTAAAAAAAAATCTTACAAACTAAACTAAAGAATACACAAAAGCATCATCTACTTTGATCAGATAAGTTTCATCCCTGGGATACTGGGATGGTTCAACATACAGAATTTGATAACTGTAATTCACCACATAAATAAACTTAAACACAAAAATTGCACTGTTATTTCAATAGACAAAATACAACACCCCTTCATGATTAAAAGATTGGACAGACAAGAGATGGAGGGAACATATTGCAGCATAATAAAGGATATCTATAATTCACCTAAGGCCCAGATCATACTAAATGGGGAAAAACGAAGTTTTCCCATTAAGGTCTAGAACAAGAGATGGGTACTGTCATAGTCAGGGACAGGCTGCTGGGATGAATCTACAAACCAGGCAGAATTTTGGGAGGAAATATTTATTGAAATAACAGATCCAAGGGAAGTTTAATAATGAAGAAAAAGGCTGGCTCCATTTTCACAGATGCAAGCAGAGAGACAAATCCATCCAGCATCTCGAGCCAACACACTCCAACTCTAACTAACCAACAGCAGGACCTTCAGGCCTGAGCTCAGATTGCTCTTTGTATGTATAGCTGGAATTTCAATTCCACCTTAGAAATACCTTAGAACTGAAGGCCAGGCCAAGGTGACACCTCCTCTAGCTAGACAGCTGGAGAAAAACTTTTGCACTTTTGAATCTATTGGTGGATGTTCAGTCAAACTACCACAGGTGCCCACTCTCACCATTGATTTTCAACATAGTTGGTGATGTTTTACCTCAAACAACAAGACAAAAGAAACAAAAGGGATACAAATTGGCAAAGAAAAACTCAAACTACCCCTATTTGCAGATGATATAATTCTATATATAAGTGACCTAAAAGACTCCACCAAAAAACTTCTAAAAGTTATAAATTCTTTCAGTCAAGTGTCAGGATGAAAAAAAATCAATATGCAAAAATCAGTAGCCTTCCAATAAACTAAAGATAAACACATGGAGAAAGAGATGTGACATTATTCCATTTTCAATAGCTACAAAATAAATACCTTGGAATATTACTAAATAAGGAAGTAAAAGACCTATACAAAAAAAAAAACCACCAAGAAAGATAGATTCTGGATCAAGATGCCTGACAGGCAGCCACCTGAGGACCCACTGGGTAAAGGTTTGGAATACCAGCTGGGATCTAGGCTCTGGATCCATGCATCTCAGTCTGAAGGCCCAGCCCCTCCCCAGCTCCTACACCAGTCTAGCTGGAGCTTTCCTACTGCTATCTGCTTCCTGCAGAGGCCCCAAGAGTCACCCACACCCCACCCATAAGCTCATACCACAGCTCAGTCTGTGCAACCCATCTCCTCTCTGCTCCCTCTTGTTCTGAGCACTTGCCAGTTCATCCACTTACATGAGGACCTACTCATCCCTGGTGATACTTGCACATTCCCTAGCTCAACCACTGATATGAAGGCCTGCTCAGCCCCCAGTGGGATGGACATACTCACTGGCCCAGCTGCTGATTTGAGGGTGCACATCCCCCAGCTGTATGGGGGAGTTATACTCACCAGAAAGACACTGATCTGAGGGTGTAATCAGCCTATGGTGGTACTGGGGGCACACTCCCAGGACCAGATGCTGATCTGAGGGTGTGCACCCAGCGAGGTACCCAATCC
Source organism: Zapus hudsonius (assembly GCA_004024765.1). Classification (NCBI taxonomy): domain Eukaryota; kingdom Metazoa; phylum Chordata; class Mammalia; order Rodentia; family Dipodidae; genus Zapus; species Zapus hudsonius. The sequence continues at coordinate 21,377 of PVHP010016340.1, read as the reverse complement.
CAGACACTGAACTGAGTGCCTGGCCCCTATCAAGTATGCACCGCTACCCATCACCAGAATCGAGGGCAGACCCTGTCCCTGAGGCAGAACCTAGCACCAGCATCTACCCACAGAATCAAGAGAGTGCTTAGTCCACTCCATGAAACCCAGTGATTGCCCCTTCCACACCACTGAAGAGAGTACACCAAAAGGGCACTCCCTAACCCCTCCAAGTGGAACTGAAATAGGCAGATCAAAAATGCAAGAAGAACATACCAGCTTAGTGCCACACACCAAACCCACCAAGCCCCAATTTGGAAGTCATCAGTGAAATTACAAAAGAGAGAATACAGATGAAATCCCAATATGTGATGGCATTATGCCCAGGACATACTTGCATGGAGTCTGTGAAGAGGTTAAAGATGGAAATAGAAGCAAAAATGGAAAATTGCCTAGAAAAGGTACAGAAACATCTCACAAGCTTTGTCACCAGGCTTAACACAATTGAGGAGAAACAGATGGACTTAGGTAGATCAGTGATTGAACTAAAGGCAAACCAGCAAACAGAAGATCTCAAGAATTAGATAGCCAAACAAAGCAAAGACATAAGAAAATACAAGAATGAGTGTCAGGTAGCATTAGAACTTTGAAATGAAAACACAATTCAACATAGAGACAGTGCAAAAAGCTTTATTAGAAAATAATCAAATAGAATTATTAAAAAAAAAACTCTCTAGAATCTCTCACCACTAGAGTCAATAATTGGAAGACAGAACCTCAGATGTGGAAGACAAAAGAGAAGAGATTGACAGGGAAAACAAAAACTTGAATAAGTTCAAAAAACCATGTGAATAAAATATGAGGGAACTCTGAGATACCCTTAAGAGACCAAACCTCCATATCATGGAGGGAAGAAAACCAGGCCAAAGGCATAGAGAACATATTCAACAAAATTATTGAAGAAAATTTACACCCTCAAGTGAAAGAGTGTCCCATTCGGGTACAGGAAGCATACAGTATACCAAACAGGCAGGATCAAAGAAGAAATTCCCCAAGACACATAATAGTAAAAACCCTAGACATTAAAATCAAAGAGAGAGTTCTAAAAGCAGCAAGGACAGAACAACAAATCACATATGAAGGCATGTCCATCAGAATTACATCAGAGTTCTCCATGGAAACCATGAAAGTGAAAAGGGCTTGGAATAGAGTACTTCAAGGCATAATCATTATGGCCCAAACTAATGTACCCTGTGAAAGTTTCCCTCCTAATAGATTGTGATGGTTAAATTTATTGTCAACTTGACTTGTTTAATAATCTACAGTAATCTTGGGCAGGTCTTTGAGCTTGTCTACAGAAAGGATTGACAAAAGGAGGAGGTCCCTCCTCCAAATTTGCTCTTCCCCCAAGTGGGTGGGCCCTCCTTGAGGGGGAATGAATACAAAGAAGCTTGGGGGGAAGGAAAATACCCTTTTTTTTCCTTCCATTCCCTGGCTGCTGGTGCTGGTTTGTGACTTGCTCTCACATCCTGCTCTCCTACCCTTCCTGGACATCAGAACCCAGTTTCCTTAGCCTCACATCATGGACTGAAGAACAGCCACTCCCCAGGGAGCCTTCAGGCCTTCTGGGCTAGTTTGGGACTACTGAGGCCTCCAGACACATGGACTAAACAGCTACTGGTTTCATCATCTGTAGGCCTGCATATTGCTATTGTTGGACTGTCATAAGCTACCCCAATAAATCCCCTTTTACTATAATCCATTTTATCAACTCTGTTTCCTCTAGAGAACCCTGACTAATACAAAAAGTGGTACCAGAAGTGGCTCTAGAGAAACAGAATTGTAAGAATGGCTTTTTTATTGTGCTTGGGGCTATCTGGAGTCAGCTCTTCAATTTCAGTGCTACTGAAGGCCCTAAAGGCACTAAGGAGGGCACTGTTGTTGGTAAAAAGAATGCTGATAATCTGTGGTGTGAATTATTTAAAGAGTCCCATGATATAGTGATTCCGAGTCACCTCTTACGAGGAGCAAGGAATTTAGTGACTCAGTATTTAAAACCTTTGAATATTTGGGGAAAAGTAAGATGAATAATGACGCTGGTTGGTTTCTTCTAGCATCTCTGGATAAACTAGTAAGGGACAAACAGAAGCTCGGAAAGGAAATTTCCCAGTTTAAGACCCAAATAAATGATCTGAAGGTTTCTAAGATTGCCCTGGAGGAAACTCTAATCGCTAATGGCAATAGGGTTCAAATTGCAGAAAATCAAACTCAAGCTCTCATTGTGCGATTGGCTAACTTGCAACACAAGTTCAAGTCCCAGCTTCACAGGTTGTCAGAAGTTAAAGTGAGGGCACTTATTGTAAAACAGTGGGATCCTGAAGCTTGGGATGGGGAAGTGTGGGAAGACCCTGAAGAATCTGGGGACATTTAACTCTCAGACTCTGATGATGTTATTCTGCCTGAGGAAGCAGCCTCCCTTCCCCTAGCAGCAGTTGTATCCCCACCCCCATCCTCACCCCCAGAAGCCTTACCTTCTTCCTCCTTGCCTGGCAGAATGAATACTTTGTCTGAGGAATCTGCATTGACACCTCCTGCTGGAGGTGCTGAATGTAACCTTATCCCTCAGTCCCCACCCATCTTCTCCTCTAGGCCTATAACCAGAAGGCAGGCAAAGCAGGCCCCTAGAAGTGAGATAGAATGTATGACTGAAGAGGAGGTGAGATATACCCCTAAAGAACTTCAAGAGTTTCTTAACTTGTATAAGCAGAAGCATGGAGAATATGTGAGGGAGTGGATTCTGAGGGTGTGGGATAATGGAGGAAGGAGTATAAGATTGGATCAGGCTGAATTTATTGAACTGGGTTCACTGACCAATGATTATAGATTTAATACTGCAGCTCATGCAGTTAAAAGTGCCAAGAGTTTATTTGATTGGTTGGCTGAAATATGGATCCAAAGATGGCCCACTGTGAATGAACTCTACCTGCCTGATATTCCTTGGTTTACTGTTGATGAAGGGATTAAAAGGCTTAGAGAACTTGGAATGCTGGAGTGGATTTCATTTTTGTTCAGACTGTTCGAGAGACCCGAAGATGTGCCTTTCACTAGCAGTATAAGAAACAGATTTGTGAGGGGTGCTCCAGCACACTTAAAGTGCTCAGTATTTGCTATTATATGTAACAAGGACATCACACTGGGAGCTGCAGTTGCTGACTTAGGTGAGTTAGATGCAATGGGTTTTGCTGGATCTCGGAATAACAGGGGCCAAGTGGCAGTGCTGAATCGCCAAAGGCGAGGTGAGCATATTTACTGTAATAGACAGCATAGGCAGAAGAGTGCTCATAATGGTATGATTCATGTAGACCTTTGGTACTGGCTGATTAATCATGGTGTTCCCAGAAGTGAAATAGACAAACAAGAAGCCTACTAAGTTCCTGTTTGATCTGTGTAAGCAAAAAAATTCCAGAGCAAAGGAACAAAAGGCTGCTATGAATTATAACAACAGAGAATCAAGGCCTCTTAACCAATTTCCAGACTTGAGCCAGTTTACAGACCCAGAGCCCCTGAAATGAAGGGGTGGCCAGGTTCCATTGAGGAAGGACCCTCCTACAACTCCCAAATGTTTCAATGTTAGGCTTAGCCCTGTCCTTCCTCAGAGGGACCTACGTCCTTTTGCTAGAGTACATTGAAAAAAGGAAATAATCAGACCTTTCAGGGCCTATTAGACACTGGCTCTGAATTGACATTGATACCAGGGGACTCCAAGCAGCATCACAGCCCTCCAGTTAAAGTAGGTGCTTATGGAAGTCAGGTGATCAATGGAGTTTTGGCAAATGCTTGATTGACAGTGGGTCCAGTGAGCCCTTGAACTCATCCTATAGTTATTTCCCCAGTCCCAGAATGCATAATTGGGATAGATATACTTAGGAGTTGGCAGAACCCCCACATTGGTTCCCTGACTTGTGGAGTGAGGGCTATTGTGGTTGGAAAGGCAAAATGGAAACCACTGGAGCTTCCGCTGCCAGGAAAAATAGTGAACCAAAAACAGTATTGTATCCCTGGAGGGATTGCAGAAATTAATGCCACTATAAAAGACTTGAAGGATGCAGAGGTGGTGTTTACCACCATGTCTCCTTTTAACTCTCCTATTTGGCCTCTTCAGAAGACAGATGGATCTTGGAGAATGACAGTTGATTATAGGAAACTTAATCAAGTAGTGACTCCTGTTGCAGCTGCTGTTCCAGATGTGGTTTCTTTACTTGAGCAGACTAACACATCTGTTACCTGGTATGCAGCTATTGATCTTGCGAATGCTTTCTTCTCCATACCAGTCCATAAGGACCACCAGAAGCAGTTTGCTTTCTGATGGCAATGTCAGCAGCACACCTTTACTGTTTTACCTCAAGGTTATATTAATTCTCCAGCCCTGTATCATAGCTTAGTTCCCAGGGATCTTGATCACTTGTCTATCCCACAAGGTGTCACGTTAGTTCATTATATTGATGATATTATGCTGATTGGTTCGAATGAACAGGAGATGGCAACCACTCTGGAGTTGCTGGTACAGCATATGCAAATGAGGGGATGGGAAATAAACCCATCCAAAATTCAGGGACCTTCTGCCTCAGTGAAATACTAGGTGTTCAGTGGTGTGGGGCATGCAGGGATATTCCCTCTAAAGTGAAGGATAAGTTGTTAATCCTGGCCCCTCCCACCACTAAGAAAGAAGCACAATGTCTATTGGGCCTATTTGGATTTTGAAGGCAGCATATTCCTCACTTGGGTGTGTTACTTCATCCCATATGCCAAGTGACTCAGAAGGCTGCTAGTTATCAGTGGGGCCCAGAACAAGAGAAGGCTCTACAGCAGGTCCAGGCTGCTGTGCAGGCTGCTCTGCCAATTGGGCCATATGATCCAGTAGATCCAATGGTACTGGAGGTGTCAGTGGCTGATAGGGATGCTGTCTGGAGTCTTTGGCTGGTCCCCATAGGCGAATCACAGAGGAGGCCTTTGGGATTTTGGAGTAAGGCCCTGCCATCTTCTGCAGACAATTATTCCTCCTTTGAGAGACAGCTTTTGGCCTGCTATTTGGCATTAGTGGAAACTGAATGCTTGACAATGGGCCATCAGGTTACTACGCAACCTGAGCTGCCCATTATGAGCTGGGTGTTGTCTGACTCACCAGGCCATAAAGTTGGCCATGCACAGCAACAGTTCATCATCATGTGGAAGTGGTATATAAGAGATAGGGCCTAAGCAGGCCCTGAAGGCACAAGTAAGCTGCACAAGGAAGTTGCCCAAATACCTAAGGTTGCTACTCCTGTTACAATGCCTTCTGCTCCCAAGCATGCACCTATGGCATCATGGGGTGTGCCCTATAATCAACTGACTGAGGAGGAGAGGAATGAGGCATGGTTTACAGATGGCTCAGCATGTTATGCAGGCACATCTCAGAAGTGGACAACTGCAGCATTACAGCCTGTTTCTGGTACAACTCTGAAGGACTGTGGTGAAGGCAAGTCTTCACAATGGGCAGAACTTTGGGCAGTGCACATGGTTGTGCATTTTGCTTAGAAGGAAAAAAGGCCATATGTATAGCTGTACACTGATTCATGGGCTGTGGCCAATGGTTTGGCTGGATGGTCTGGGACTTTCAAAGAGCACAATTGGAAAATTGGTGAGAAAGACATTTGGGGGAGAACTATGTGGTTAGACCTCTCTGACTGGGCAAAGGATATAAGGATACTTGTGACCCATGTCAGTGCTCATCAGAAGGTGACCTCATTGGAGGATAACTTTAATATTCAAGTTGATAAGCTGACCAGTTCTGTGGATAGTGGCCAACCTCTCTCCTCAGCCATCCCTGTTGTTGCCCAATGGGCCCATGAACAAAGTGCCCATGGTGGCAGGGATGCAGTTTAAGCATGGGCCCAACAACATGGACTTCCACTAACAAAGGCTCACCTGGCTATGGATGCTGCTGAGTGCCTGATCTGCCAGCAGCAGAGACCAACACTGAGCCCCCTGTATGGTAGCATTCCTCAAGACCAGACATCAACTTGGTGGCAGGTCGACTGCATCAGACCACTTCCATTGTGGAAAGGGCAGTGTTTTGTCCTTACTGCAATAGACACTTATTCTTGGTATGGATTTCCTTTTCCTACATGGAGTACTTCAGCAAAAACTACTATCCATGGGCTCACAGAGTACCTTATACACCATCATTGTATTCCATAGAGCATTGCTTCTAACCAAGGAACTCACTTCACAGCCAAGGAAGTGCAGCAGTGGGCTCATGATCATGGAATTCACTGGTCCTTCCATGTGAATTCCTGAGGCAGCTGGCTTGATAGAATGGTGGAATTGCCTTTTAAAGAACCAGTTACAGTGCCAACTAGGTGGCACTAGCACGGAGAGCTGGGGCAGAGTTCTCCAGCAGGCTGTGTATGCTCTGGACCAGTGTCCTATATATGGTACTGTTTCTCCTATAGCCCAGATCCACGGGTCCAGGAATCAATGGGTGGATATGGGAATGGTACCACTTATACCATCATCCCAAGTGACCCATTAGCCAAATTTTTTTGCTTCCTGTTCATGCAACCTTACGCTCTGCGGGCCTAGATGTTTTGGCTCCAGAAGGGGGAGTGCTTTTGCCAGGAGGCACAGAGAACATCCCATTGGACTGGAAGCTAAGACTCCCCCCTGGCAACTTTGAGCTCCTGATGTCCTCCAGTCAACAGGCCAAGAAAGGAGTTACAGTGTTAGCTGAAGTGATTGATTCAGAATATCAGGGAGAAATTGGACTGCTCCTCCACAATCGAGGCAAGGAAGAGTATGTCTGGAATGCAAGAGACACTATAGGGCGCCACTTGGTGTTACCATGCCCTGTTATCAAAGTCAATGGGAAACTACAACACCCCAATCAAGGCACTGTGAAAAATGGCCCAGATCCTTCAGGAATGAAAGTATGGGTTACCCCTCCAGGTAAAGCACCAAGACCTGATGAGGTGCATCCTACAGGTGGAGGAAATACAGAATGGGTAGTAGAAGAAGGTAGTTACAAATATCAAGTAAGGCCATGTGACCAGTTACAGAAATGAGGGCTGTAATTGCCATGAGAGGTTTTTTTTTGTATTACTTGTTAAGAATGTTTGCCCATATGTATATCAATTCCTTTGTTTTTCCTGTATTATGTAATTAATCATTGTTGAAATTATATTTAACTTATTAGATATTAGACTAAGCTTTCCTCAAGGGACCTGCCTTAAATTGAAGAAGATTATATGTTTCTGGCTGTATGTGGGATAGTTATATCATGTTAGTCGGAATCATGATATTACTGTCTTCATTTGAAAATTAAGGTGTAAGGAGATAAGATTTGATGTCAAGTTGACAAGGGTTGGACTTTGATGGTTAAGTTTATTGTCAACTTGACTTGTTTAATAATCTACAGTAATCTTGGGCAGGTCTCTGAGCTTGCCTGCAGAAAGGATTGACAAAAGGAGGAAGTCCCTCCTCCATAGTTGCCCTTCCCCCAAGTGGTTGGACCTTCCAGAAGAGACTGGATATAAGAAAGCTGGGGGGAGGGAAAGCCTTCTTCTTCCTTCCTTGCCCTGGCTGCTGGTGCTAGTTTGTGACTTGCTCTCACATCCTGCTCTCCTACCCTTCCTGGAAATCAGAACCCAGTTTCCTTGGCCTCACATCATCGACTGGAGAGCAGCCACTCCCCAGGGAGCCTTAAGGCCTTCTGGGCTGGATTGGGACTACTGAGGCCTCCAGCCACATGGACTGAACTGGTTTCTTCACCTGTGGGCCTTCAGTCTGCTATTGTTGGACTGTCATAAGCTACTCTAACAAATCCACCTTTACTATAATCCATTCTATCAACTCTGTTTCCTCTAGAGAACCCTGACTAATACATAGATGAAGAAAGCAAAATATTCCATGATAAAATTCAAGTCTACAATCATATGGACACAAGACCAAACCTACAGAAATATTCTACACAGAAGAGCCAAGAAACCAACCCCAAGAGGTAGGCACAATAATCAAGTCTAGAGGAGACACAAGAACTTGAGAGGCATCAAATCCCATAAACCCTTCACCATGGCAGGGATTGAGTCAAGCCTCATTGTTATAACTTTAAATATTAATGGTCTTATCTCTCCTATAAAAGATACAGCCTAGCAAGGTGGATCAAAAAAAATGAACCCTTCCATTTTTTGCCTTGAAGAAACTTACCTCACCTCTAAAGACAAGAACCTCCTCAGAATGAAAGGATGGAAAATAATATTCCAAGGACATGGAAAAAAGCAAGCAGGAGTTGCTACACTAATATCTGACAAAATAGATTTTAAACCTGAATTAAAAAAGACAATAAAAGTCACTTCTTACTCATCAAGGGAAAGATTCAACAGGAGGATATCAGTATTATAAACATGTGTGCACCAAATACAGGTACACCACATATCATAAAGCAAAAATTAATGGTAAACAGAACAAAAATGAACTCTAATTACATCATAGTTGGAGACTTTAATACACCACTACCAACTATAGACATTTCCACCAATCAGAAGATCAACAGGGAAATAATAGAACCTGTCAACACCATAAACCAACTAGACCTAACAGACATATACAGAACTATTCATCCTAATTCTACAGAAAATACATTCTTCTCAAGATATTAAAATAGAAATTGAAAAATTTCTTAAGCTAAATGATAATGAAAATACAACATACCAAAACTTATCAGAAACAATGAAGGTGGTCCAAAGGGAAAAATCATTAGAATTTGTTTTTGTTATGCCTTCCTAACAAAGACAGAAATATCCCAAATTAATAACCTAACCAATGAGCTAAAGGAATTGGAAAAATTTGAAAAAAACAACCCTAGAAACTCAAGACAAAAAGAAAATAATTAAGATGAGGGCAGAGATCAATGAAATAGAAACTAAGAAAACATTTAAAAAATTGATCAAAGAGCAGGTTGTTCGAAAAAACAAACAATATTGATCAACACTTGGCTAATCTAACCAAACTGAAAAAAAGAGAAGGCCCAAATCAATAAAATCAGAAGTGAAAATGGAGAGATCACAACAGACACCAATGAAATTGGAAGAATCATCAGGACATATTCCAAAACCTTTACTCCACAAAGTTGGAGAACCTGGAAGAAACAGACCAATTCCTGGACACCTGCCACCTACCAGAACTAAATCAGGAGCAGATATATCTCCTAAATAAACTTATCATATCCACTGAAATAAAAAATATAATAAAGAACCTTTCCAGAAGGAAAAGTCCAGGTCCTGATGAATTCTCATCTGAATTTTACCAAACATTCATCAAAAGTATTATCCACCTCAACCAGGTAGGCTTCATCCCAGGAATGCAGGGTTGGTTCAACATGTGAAAGTCAATCAACATAATCTACCACATTAATAAACTTAACCAGAAAAACCACATGGTTATTTCAATCAATGTAGAGAAAGCCTTTGACAAAATTCAACATCACTTCATGATCAAAACAGTTCAGAGACTTGGAATAGAAGGCTTATACCTTAATATAATAAAGCCAATATACAAAACTCCTAAAGCCCAAATCATAATTAATGGAGAAAAACTCAAGGAGTTCCCACTAAAATCTGGAACAAGACAAGGGTGTCCACTTTCACCACTGCTCTTCAACATAGTATTTGAAGTCCTAGCCAAAGCAATAAGACAGGAGAAAGACATAAAAGGGATACAATTTAGAAAGGAAGAAGTGATACTATCCTTTTTTGCAAATGATCTGATCTTATATACAACAAACCCGAAGGTCAGTACCACTAAACTACTGAAGGTGATTAACTCCTTCAGCAAAGTGGCAGGATACAAAATTAACACACAGAAATCAGTGTACAGACAAGCAAACCATTACAGAGTCAATAGGCATCCCACAGAATGGGAGAAAATCTTCACCAGCTATACCTCCAACAAAGGTCTTCTATAGAGAATCTACATAGAACTCAAAATTTAAACAATAAAAACTCAACCTAATCAAAAAATGGGACAAAACAAATTGAACAGAGAATTCTCAAAGGAAGAAATGCATATGACCATAATTCAGGAGATATTCAACATCTTTAGTCATCAGAGAAATGCAAATAAAAATGACTCTGAATTTATTTCACTCCAATCAGGATTGTATGTACATCAAAAATTCAAATGACAATTAATGCTGGCTAGGCTGTGGGGAAAGAAGAATCCTTACCCACTGCTGGTAGAAGTGTAAACTGGTATAACCACCATGGAAATCAGTATGGAGACTCCTGAAAGGCCTTGGATAGCATTTTTATTTTGGCCTTTAATTTAAATATAATTTTCTTAAGAAAACCTTCCTTGAACACTCTCCTTCTATCCAAGTTTAGACCATGTGCCCATAGCACAGGCAAATGGCACCATATTCTTTTATATAGTGCCCACCACTCTTTAATAACTTATTTTTTAAAAAATATCTTTATTATGAATAAGTTTATACATTGTATGTGTAAATCTTGTGAACGTATCTCCATTTCCCTCCTCTCTATCCCCTACCCACTTCTTCCTCGATGCTTATTCTGGATCTGTCCATATTTTCCCTTATATGTGGTTCCTAACCATGTTAAACTGGAACATGAAGAAAATCCGTTCGTCAGTGAACGGAGAGGTTTTTTTTTTTTTTTTTTTCATTATGAGCATAGAAGCACTATCTGAACTTTGGTGGTGTAGCAGTTACTTTCTTATTGAGAAGAAACACCAAACTATATGAGAAGCAGTTATAAAAGGATAGGGCTTACTTCAAGCTTATAGTTTCAAGGGGTAGTAGTTTCATCATAGTGGTGAAAACATGGAAGGAATAGACTGGTCAGGCATCCTACTTTGTCACATCAGCAGGGAGAAAGCAGCAAGAGAAAGTTGACTATAAACAACCAGAGGGGCTGTTGTACTCTCTCAGTGACATACTTCTTCTACCTCCCAAAGGCTTCACTAGTTAAGGAGCACTATGGGACTTAATCACAGACACATGAGGCTGTGGGGTCATTTTATAGTCCAACTACCATATTCTCTGAAGATATCCTGTAGACTCATGACCATCTCATGAAACAAAATGCATTCAGTCCATCTTTAAAAGACTCCACAGTCTTTATGATTCCCAACACTGTTTGAAAGTCTGAAATCTTATCTGAAATTCGAGGGAGTCTCTTAACTGTAAGCCCTATAAAATCTAAACATAAAACCTGGCCCAGAGTAAACATTACCACTGTAAAAGGGATGAATAAGGGCACAGTAAGGAAAAGTTAGATCAACATGAGATAGAGAACCCTCAGGGCAAGCATCAAATCCTAGAGCTCCATGTCTGGCACCTGGGACTTATAATGAAATCCTTTGGACTCTAAAAGGCTTGGACAACTCTGCCTCTCCACCTGTACTGCTTACTTCCCAGGCAGGTTCCACCTTAGCCATCAGCTTTCCTTGGCAGCCCTCCAAAGTCCTGGCATCTCCAATGTCTCTGATTCTGTAGTAAGCTTTTCTGTTGCCGTGACAAAGAACTCATAAAAAACAGCTTGTGGAGGAAATGGGTTTATTCTGACTTACAGACTTGAGGGGAAGCTCCATGATGGCAGGAAAACAGCAGCATGAGCAGAGGGTAGACATCACCTTTGCCACAGCACTGAAAACAGTAGCAGGAAGGTGTGTCAAAAACTAGCAAAGGGAATCTGGCTATACCCTTCATAATTCTATCCCCCAACAACACACCTCCAACAAGGTTCCCAATTCCAAAACTGCCAGAAGCTGGGAATCAGCTGTCTTTTTGTCTGTTTGTCTTTATAGCTCCATGTCGTGATTCCCAGGCCCTCCTTGCAAGGATCTCAAGATGCTGCCTTACACTGTCCAGCCTTAGCAGCTCCCAGAACAGTGGTTGCACTCTGATTTCCTATTCCTGGCATTTTAATGCACCTAAAATCAGAACCAGGCAGGCTTCCAAATATTTCAATCCAGTGGGGAATAAACCGAGACTCGGGGGAGCATGAAACTCCTTCATCATTCTTCCTTGAGGCCTCCTCTTTTCAAAAGTATCATTACTCCTGTTGTCCCAATGCAGAACAGCCAGCCCACCATCAATGATGGTGATCTCTTAATTGAAGCTGATGTGGCTGTAGTCTTTGGGCCCCCCAGACTTGAACACATTCACATTTTCTTTTGTGCTGAACTTTATATCATTACATCCTTTTTGCTCTGTATTTATTCTGCCAAATACACCAGTCCATTACTTCTAAATTCAGCTTTGCTCAAGTTCTCAAGACATGGGCAGAATGCAACCAGTCTCCTTAGCAGAATATCACTCAATCTGCCTTTAGCTTCTTTCCCCTCTTAAACCTCATAAATCAAGCTTCCACAGTCCACACTTCTCTGTGTGTGCACTTTGGTCTTTCAACTCTTACCAGATGGCCCATTCAGCTTTTTATACAGCTTTGTAAAACGTTCCTAATTCAAAATTCCAAATCCATCCATATTCCTCCAGCAAGCCAGTTCCGAAAGAGTAAAAACTATATGATTAGGCGTATCATAGCAATGTTACTACCTCCTGATATCAATTTACTGTGGAAGTTATCTTTTCATTGCTGGATAAACAGCCGACCACAAGCAGCTTACGGAAGGTTTACCTCAGCTTCCAGCTTGAGGAGGAAGTTTCATCATGGCAGACAGCCTGAGTGTCACATCCTGTCACAGCAGCAGAGTAGTATCAGTAAGAGAGAGCTAGCCAGCACTGGAAAGTAGGGCTGGATTATAAAATCCCAAGGCCTGCCCCCAGTGAGACACTTGTCCATCAAAGCTCCATCTCCCAAAGATTCCAAAAGTTGGAGATCAAGTGTGAGATGTAATCACAAACACATGAGGCTGTGGTGAATATGTTACTTTTAAGCCACCACAGGAGGCAAACTTTTGGGTTTCATAATGAGTTTTTCCACTTACTTCTTTTTCTATTTTTAAAATATTTTTTATTTGCTGGGTGTGGTGGCACCTGCCTTTAATCCCAGCAGAGGTAGGAGGGTCACTGTGAATTCAAGGCCAGCCTGGAGCTATAGAGTGAGTTCCAGGTTAGCCTGGGCTACAGTGAGAACCTACCTTCTTTCCCCTTCAAAAACCTCATAAGCCAAGCTTCTAAGTCCACACTTCTCTGTGCACTTTGGTTTTTCAACTCTCACCAGATGATCCATTTATCTTTTTAAATAGCTTTGTAAAGCTTTCCTAATCCATATCCAAATCCATCCATATTCCTCCGGCAAGCCAGTTCCAAAAGAATAAAAACCACATAATTAGGCTAATCATAGAAATATTACCACTTCCTGGTATTGAAAATGCCACTGAAAATGAACTTGACACATGTACCACTTTACTGGGGAATCAAACTTGGGACAATAGGTTTTGCAAGCGGCTCCTTTAACTGCTGGGCTATCTCTCCAGCTCCACTTACTTACTTTTAATATTGAGCATGTTAATTAGACTCATAGTGTTTTACTCTCCACATTTATTATAATAGTACCACCACCCCAAAAGGAGAGCTTAATGTATAATATTGACTGCTAATGATTATCATTGTTTTACTGTAGAACACTGGTACATTTTAGATATTTAAGGGACAATTGTTAATAAAAGAATATAGAGGTAAATCATTCATATTCTGTATATATCCTAATGATTATCCCAGTACCGTAGTGCTTATCAGAAGGGTATTACCAGTACAGGGGACAGTGGGAGGATGGGATAAGTAGTTCACATTTTGGCAAAGGTTCCTAAAATTAATTGTTCTTCCCTTGGGGAAATAGAAGAGAAGAAAGCCACTTCATGTATAAAATTCATGTGTTTATATTGTAAGAATTTAAGGTATTGAGGATGTTATAATTCTGGGTAGAGCCAATATAAAAGGTAGTGCCTCTCTCAGGCACACTCTAGAGTTAGAATTGGTATTCTACTGACATTTTAAGAGGGAGAGAGAGAGAGAGAGAGAGAGAGAGAGAGAGAGAGAGAGAGAGAGAGAGAGAGAGAGAGA
>PVHP010016339.1:0-35226 GCA_004024765.1 Zapus hudsonius | reverse complement strand
GAGGGAGCAAAATGGCATCGCAAAGCCAACACTGTGCTTGTTATCTTTCTCACACCTTGACCTTTGTCATGGGTTGTGATTTTTGGATAGGAACTGCATGGCGAATTATTTCACTCCTGTCCCTGGGCTCTGGTGGGTGGATTAGCTGGCAGAATGAATGTTGTGAAATGTGAGTTGCAAAACTGCTCTGTCCTAAGGAACAAGAGGGTAGAGTTCTCGGCCTGAGCATCTTCTCCTCCCCTTTTACTTAGGCCTTCCTTGGGAGATTCTTCTTGCTCCATCCCTGAGGAAAATGCAAAGTTAGCAGCTAATTAATTTTGAGATGGTTTTCGGTCTTTCATTTTGGAGCTGCTCAGTAGAACCTCAGACTGAAGAGTCATCTCTGACAACACTGAGGAGTGAAGTGCAAACCCCTTCAGGCCTCCCCTGGGAGCAAGGCTGTGTGACCATCAGTGTGGATGCTGAGGGTGCTTCTCTGGGGGGCAGGGAGAGAAGCCAAGCCATCTGAGCTCTCTATTGGCAGATCGAGAAGTGTGGGCATAACAGACCCCAGTGTGCCTGGGTTCTTGTCCCAGTTTCCCTGCTAGGGTGGCACAATGCACTTTGGAAGCCAACATGTTGGGCCCATCTACAGCTTGAAGCTAACATGCAGATTCCTCCTTGGCACTCAGCCGAGGACTTCTGCTTTGCCCAGTGTCGTTCCTTCCTCCTGCGATGCAGACTCCTGACTCATTTGGGGTTTTTCCCAGAGCAGGTGTAGTCTGACCTGATCCTGTATGTGAGAAGATCTCAACTATCACATGGCCAGAGGCTGCAAATCCCCTGGGATCTCACCCCAGCTCAGAGGGGTGTGACCAGCCCTCTCCTTGGGACAGTTGCTGTGTCTCTGTTTCTCCTGGGGATCCTGTAGGAGCCATGGGATGTGGTGCAGGAAACAGGAAAAGAGGGAGGAGGCTGCTTAGGAAACTGCCCCCTCTGTGTGTGTAGCATGTGGTGTCTGCAGCCTCAGCTAAGCTCTGTCCCCTCTGAGGTCCCAATTTTCCAGCTGCCCCTAGAGGACTGGATACTGAACACAGTTTCTACCAAGGCCTCAGCCCTGTGCCCTAGTACTGCCAATCAAAGGAACAGATGGGGACACTCAGCACCCTTTTCCCCACCAGAGATCTTACACAGTGCCTCACAATTCTGTAGGGTCTTAGGTTGGTGAGGCAGGACAAGGTTGGTTGCTCAGTTACAGGAAGTGGGTGGTAGAACTGGAATCAGAACAGGTTCTTTTTTCTTTCTTTCTTCCTTTCTTTCTTTTTGAGGTAGGGTCTCACTTTAGCTCATGCTGACCTGGACCTCACTCTGTAGCCACAGGATGTCCTTGACCTTACTGCAATCTATCCAACTTAGCCAGGATCCACTTTTCCTAGTGCTATGGTCCTGGAAAAAAAGCCTCTGATTTCATGTGTTTGCTCACATGTCACATGTCATGTTAATAGCACCTGACCCATTCAAGATTAACATCCATAGTTAAGCTGAACCTCTATGCAAGTGTGACAGAGAATCAGGCACACTTCCTGATATGGTCACATAGCCTGCTATAATAATGAAATTCTGTTGTATCCACTGGTAAATAGCCACTTTTCTGTGTCTCATAAGTGTCCCCTGCCACTTGGGTCTACTCTAATTCAGCAGTGATCAAATTGCTTTGGCTGCTGAATTATCCTTGCTTCTGGGTCTTTAGCACTGTGGATGTAGTTGATGGTCTTGAATACTTTAGAAAAAGTTGACTAAAGGTCCAAAGACATAGGACCTCAATAATAATGCTCTTGCACAGGGACAATGACAAGCCATACCATGCTGAAAGCCTTTTCCTTGCCCTTTTGTTCCTGGAACCCCTTAGGTCATCTCCATTTTTGGGTGGAGAAGCTGTGAGATGCTGGTGAAAGCTGTGCAGTCTCAGAAAACAAATAATCCCTGAGACAGTTAGGATACCCCTATAGGACAGAGGCAAATAAACTTCTAGACTCTTAGTCTTTTGCTGGCTAAAAGCATGGCATGCAGTTGCTTTTATCTTGCCTACATGCTATTCCAGCAGATGCCCTAGGTGAACCAACTGTTGTCCTTCAAAAAAGTTGATGGATTTCCATTCTCCCCCAATTTGCCATGCCAGCAAATCAATAGAAACTTTTTCTCTCTTTGTCCAGAGTCAGTTCTGACTTTTACCCAAGTCAAGCCACATGAAAGCCTTGTCTGTGTGTCCACACATTTGACTCAATATTATTATTATTATTATTATTATTATTGCTGTTGAAAGATCCTGCATCCAGTTATGTGGCTAGGATTCATGGGAAAGATCCTTATTGCAAAGCAGTCACATAAGATTTTCCTGTCATATTTTGCCAAATGAACTTTCCTATTGGTTTCTCTCCCACTGTCTTATCCTGCAGTGTTTGTGATATATATATATAGTGGCCTGGGCATCACAGCTGGGGCTCATCGCCTGTGGAGCCACCGCTCTTACAAAGCACGGCTGCCCCTGAGGGTCTTCCTCATCATTGCCAACACCATGGCTTTCCAGGTAAGAAGTTGGAGCTGCTCAGCTCTTGGGTGTCCACTCTATCAATGTTCCAGGGCAGGGTGGAGGGAATGCCAAGAGGAGCCAGCAGGACAGCCATTGTCCTTCTTGGTTAGTCTTCTCAGTCACCACAAGTTCAGAATCAGTGTTGAGAGCCACCCAGTGTGGGATAGATGAGTCGGGGGAAGGGAAATAGGAGGAAAGGCTCTCTAGGTAAGAGAGAAATAGAGAGACAGGCAGAGAGAGAGAGAGAGAATATTGGTGCACCAGGGCCCCTAGCCACTGCAAATGAACTCCAGACACATGCACCACTTTGTACATCTGAATTTATGTGGGAACTGGGGAACTGAATCGGGGACATTAGGCTTTGCAGGCAAGCACCTTAGCCACTGAGCAATCTCTCCTGCCCAAAATTTGTGTGCATTTTTTTTTGATACGGTCTCACTCTAGCCCAGGCTGACCCAGAATTCACTATGTCATCTCAGGCTGGCCTCAAGCTCACAGCAATCCTTTTACCTCGGCCTCACAAATGCTAGGATTAAAAGCATGCGCCACTACATCCGGCTGGCACAGGATTATTTTTGACACTGAGTTTCTGTGTATTCACACAATATGGCTGCTGTGGTCCTTCAGTATAAAGGACCATGTTATTAGCCAGGCACTGACCTTGGTTTCCTGGATAGTCAATGGACATTAAACTTACACTTTAAGGTGACTGTCTTAGAAGCCCACCACAAAGGGATTGAAGGTGAAGCGTTATAGGCTCACAGACTCTTGTTTCAGGTAATAAGAGTGAACACTTCTAATGACATTAACTGTGTGTGGGCACTGTGCTAGCATTTGACCTAGGTGAATTCATTGAGTCCTCACACCATTTTAGGAAAAAGGTATTATACGTCCATTTCAGACGGAGACATTGAGTAGTTTCATTGAGTAGTAGACATTGAGTAGTAGAAAGTGAGTAGCTTCACAACCCAGTATTAAAGTACTATCTGTGGTTCCAGGCTGGCTAAGTAAACTGTTCATGTTGTTTGAGACACACTGAAAGGATGGAATTGAGAAAGGAGCTCTCATTGGCATTAGTTTGTAGTAACTGGCACCAAATAGCTTGTAGTGTGGAGCTATTTCTAGAGTAAGAGAAAAGAGGAAACCAAATTAATCCCTTTGTTTGGTAATATTGGAGGTTCCTACCACATGTGCATAATAATTTCTGCCCTGGCAACTTACACCCTAAACTCTCCTGCTGTCTTTGTGGGGCAAAAGGAGGGGGAAGACATACTGATATATTATTGAAGGGCTGCAAAGAGCCCCAGGAAAGACCAGATAGACTTAGGAAATGTGTACATGCCCATGAATTGCATGCTGGTCTTGTTACTGGTTTGATGACCTATGTCATTGTGAAGGCATCAGGATGAAGCTTCCCCTACCTCTATTCCCAGACCTGAACTCTGGGCCTCAAGGCTACCTGCTTCATGCTCTACATGTTTAGGAATTAATCTACCCATTAGGATCCTGTCCAATGTTCTTCACAAATGAAACTCTGAGCTCTGTGACTTCCCTCCCATCTCCCATTACACACTCTCAGGAAGCAGCAGAGCTGTTCCTGGGTCTGAGACTGAGATGGCTCAGCAGTTAAGGCACTTGCCTCCAGTGCCTAAGGCCCCAGGTTCAATTTCCCAGTACCCATATAAGCCAGACCCACAAGGCGGTGGCCCTGGCGCTCTCTCTCTCTCTCTCTCTCTCTCTCTCTCTCTCTCTCTCTGTGTGTGTGTGTGTGTGTGTGTGTGTGTGTGTGTGTGTGTATGTGTATCTCTGCTTGAAAATGAATAAAAAAAGAATGTATCCTGTTTTAAAAAAAAAAAAAGTCTTCAGGGTCAAGAGTGCAGAAGAGAGCTCTTCCCCATGCCGTCTTTGGAACCAGAGTCCAGGCATCCTGTGAGATGGTGCTAAGAGTTGTGGGCCCTTCATGACATTTGGGGCACTGGAAATCTCCCAGAAGGCCGTCTCTCCTCAGGGTTGGATTCTTCTTTTCTGTCTCTCTAGAATGATGTGTATGAATGGTCCCGAGATCACCGTGCCCACCACAAGTTCTCAGAAACCCACGCTGATCCTCACAATTCCTGTCGTGGCTTTTTCTTCTCTCACGTGGGTTGGCTGCTTGTGCGCAAACACCCAGCTGTCAAAGAGAAAGGCAGTTTGGTGGATATGTCTGACCTAAAAGCTGAGAAGCTGGTGATGTTCCAGAGAAGGTGAGTGAAAGAATAGAGGTTGATATGCGGCCTGTGATCAAGTTCACCCAGTGTGCCTTTTGGAAGGAAGGAGATCAGCAAACTGAAGACAGAGGAAGGAGATGGAGCCATGACATGTCACATCTATGCCAAAGACACCAACATGCAAAAAAAAAAAAAAAAAAAACAATGGAGTTGAAAGGCAGGAAGGCCAAACAGCCTAGGCAGAAAAACTTGGCTGATGAGATTGGAATTTGACCCTGACTTGTTTAGCCAACCATGATCTTTTGCTCCTATGTGGGGGGGGATGAGGAGGGGGATGGGTTTCTTGTCAAGAGACAGGTGTACTTATGCTTGATAAACTGGCCTCTAGTGGGTTATTCTGGAAAAGCCAATGTGTCTATATTGCCTCTTCTGAAAACTGATATTTGACTATGTGCTCAAAAGATTATCCATTCTATGCCCTCCTGCTGACTTCAGTCTCCCCTACCTGTCTCCTGTAGAAGGAAAGACACAGGAGCCCAGTGGGAGTGGGCAGTCCACGTAGGTATGAGTCCTCTCACCATGGGCTCCATGTGGTCTCTCAATGCAGGTACTACATACCTGGTCTCCTGCTGATGTGCTTCATCATGCCCACACTGGTGCCCTGGTACTTCTGGGGTGAAGGCTTTCGAAACAGCTTGTTCGTTGCCACTTTCCTGAGATACACTCTGGTACTCAATGCCACCTGGCTGGTGAACAGTGCTGCCCACCTCTATGGATATCGCCCTTATGATAAGAACATCAACCCCCGAGAGAATATCCTGGTTTCAATGGGAGCTTTGGGTAAGTCAGTATCATGAGCACATCTACTGGCCTAAGCCACTGTCTTACCCTGTAGCTCAGGATAGCCTAGGACTCACCGTGTAGTCTATTCATGATGGCCCCAAGTTAACAGTAGTCTGCTTGCCTCAGCTTCCCAAGTCACTATATTATAGATGACAGACATGAATCATCATGTCTGGCTCCTAAATTTTTTTTGTTTTGTTTGTCAAGGTCTCACTTTAGCCCAGGCTGACCTGGAGTTCACTATGTAGTCTCAGACTGGTTTGAATTTAGGGTGATCCTCCTACCTCTGCCTCCCAAGTAATGGGATTAAAGGTGTGTGCCACCATGCCCAGCCTTTCTCCTAAATTTATTTTGTTTTGGTGTTTCAATTGTTTGCTTGTTTGAGGAAGGGTCTTACTCTAGTCTGGACTGACTTGTAACTTACTCTGTAGTCTGGGCTGGCTTCAAACTCATGGCTATCCACCTACCTTGGCCTGCCCAGTGCTGGAATTATAGGTATGAGCCACCATACCTGGCTCCTCAATTTGTTTTTATGATCAGTTTATATTTCAGTTCCTCCACCTTTAAACTAAGATCACTATATAAGAAACTTACATGAAAGTCAGGCAACATGTAATGTAAAAAAGAGAAAGGATTAAAAAATATCACTACTTTTAATTTCAGTTTCAAACATGATCTCCAAATGCCATGAGTATTAAGCCTTAAGTTTGCCTTTCTCCTGTTACCTCAGGGCTGGCCTGCATCTCACTCAGCTTAGGAGACTAATAGAACAGGAAGGTCAATGGAAAGACCAGTAAAGTCAGTGTTTTATATTTAATCATGCTATGTAAAATATAGAAAAAGTAATTATGACTTAGTTCTCTAAAAGTCAAGTGTAGCATCTAAATATATTTTACCCTCCCTGCTGTGGTTTCCTAAATGGAGGGCCTTGTCCCATAGACCATGTGCCTACTTTGACCCTTTTGGAATAAATCACTTCCAGTTTTCATAGATAGGATTTTTGTGAACTGAGAAGTCTTTGTGTGTGTCCCCAACACCAGCGTCCTTATGACTTGCCGGCCATTTGAGGTGCTGCCAGCCTCTTATTTTTTCCTCATTGTCATTTCTTCATATTTGTTCTTTTTCCTTTAGTCGTTCTGACCTCTCACCCTTGGCTCTCCTCCAGCTGTTTCCTGACATTCTAACTTTTTTCTTTTTCACTTACCTCCTCCACTAGCCCATGCTCACCTTATCTCTGAGGCAGCTGATTTTCCCCTAAGACTTTCTTTTCTGGCTCCAGTTACCACTCATACCCCTTGCCTCCTGTAACCCTTGCCTTGGCCCACTTTAAATTCGTCTACAGTGAATGTGTACTCAGAGTCTATGAAAGCACATGTGGAAGTTAGCAATCCTCTGTCAGCACCTTTAGCCAGGTACTCTCCCTCCTACCCCTTTCTCAGTGCACACCATGGACAACCAACTGTGCAGAGGGACATAACTATGAGAGGTCCCATTGGAGGGATTTCTTTTTGTTAGGAATTCCTTAAATTGCTTATAATTGATATTTTTATTTCTGCATATGTATTTGTGTGGTATGTATGTGTGCACATATTTATAGTTCATGTGTGGGTGGCTGCACATATGTAGGGTGCACATGTGCATGTCAAGAGCAGGGTCAGCCTCATGTGTCATTCCTCAGGAATGCCATCCACCGTTTTGGGAGCCAGAGTCTCTCATTGACCTGGAGCTGGCCTTATAGGCTAGACTGGCTGGCTAGTGGTCCCCGGGAATCGGCTTGCCTTTACCTGCCCAGCTCTGAGATTACAGCATCTGTCACCACACCTGGTTTTTTTTATAATGGTTCTGATGCCTGAACTCAGCTCCTCATGCTTGCAAGACAAGCACTGCCTATCTTCTGAGACCCCTCTCTGGAGCATTTTTATCTTCAAGGCCCAACAATTTCTTATATTTGTTGTTCTTTAGACTAACCTGCTGAGGTTACTATTGTTGTTAGGGGGATCTGAAAAAAAATCCTAAAAAATAATCCTGCCAAGAGTTGGCACACTATCTGTGGAATTTTCAAACATTTGTCTATTATATTAATTGTTTTGAATCCAAAATGCATGCATTTTCCTTTCAGTCAAAGATAAAAATGCTCATCCCAAGAATTCTCAGAATATCAGAGGCTAGTGGAAATCTCTAAGCATCTTCAGAGTTGTTCAGGTTAATCAACACTTCCCCACCCCAAGGTCAAAGCTGAGAGAATTAAATTAGAAAGCAGTGCATCTCCCAAAAAAACCAACAGTGGCTGGGGAAGCTCCAATCCTTGGCCTCCTTTCCTCTGACTTTTAGCGATGTTACCTATTGTTTTGGAATCTCTCACTCTTTCAGGGACCACTAGTATTATGGGTGTGCTGTTTAGTCATTTCTGTAAGAAGCATAGACAACATTCTTCCTCTGGATCCTCACGTCCTCAAACACATGGCTGTAGACACATTGTCTGTGGGGTCTGAAGTCAGTATTTATGGATGCTCCAGCTCACTCCAATGTGAATCATTTCCCCAACAGAACCATTTTCTCTCATCCAGCTCTCACAAAAGAAACTTTATTTCCAAAAGGTTCCTGTACACATAGGTGAGCAGGGCTCTAGATTTACTTAAGATTCATCTGTTTGCTCAGAGAAGACACTGGGTCCATCCATTCACTAAAGAACAGCAGGTTTCTCTGAGGTTCAAGGTCAAAGCTACATAAGAGATATGCAGAGAAGCAGCCATCCACGGAGCCCCCTAACCTCTCCCCTTGCTTCTGTTCCAGGTGAGGGCTTCCACAACTACCACCACACCTTCCCCTATGACTACTCCGCCAGTGAGTACCGCTGGCACATCAACTTCACCACGTTCTTCATCGACTGCATGGCGGCCATCGGTCTGGTTTATGACCGGAAGAAAGTATCCAAGGCCACTGTTTTAGCAAGAATTAAAAGAACTGGAGGTGGAAGCTGCAAGAGTGGCTGAGTTTTGTATTGTTTGGACTTAACATTTTGTGGGTTAACTAGAGTAATACTACCAGGATGCCAAAGACAATGACCTTGGCCCACTTCAGTACAGTTCTCTTATAAAATGCTCAAGTACTCAGAGGCAAGAATTCTCCCTCATAATGCTGACATTTTTATCTTTGCTCCCTAACCTACTAATCTCCCTGCTCCCTTCATATGTGTATCTTCCTCATTGCCTCTAAGGCAGTGTGTTACTCATCATCCCTATCCACCTTCAGAGGCCCAGCATCCTTTGTACTGTCCAAAGGTAAAAAGGTCTTGGATTCAGAAAATGCTCTTTTATAGAAGTGTCCTATGCTTCAAGGTAGATGGCCTAACCTAGAGATGCAATAAAAATCTTCTGGGAAGTCCTATAAATTGACATGAGTGTATGGTTTGCTAGATGACCAGGTGAAAGAACTTTATTTAGGACTGGAGAGAAGGCTCAGCAGTTAAGGTACTTGCCTGCAAAATCTAAGGACCCAGGTTTGATTCCCCAGTACCCATGTAGGTGGCACATGCAGCTAGAGTTTATTTGCAGTGGCTGGAGGCCCTGGCATACCCATTATCTCTCCCCTCTTTCTTTCTCTCTCTCCCTCGCTCTCATAAATAAATAAATAAAACATTTAAACAACAAACAAAAATGAACTTTATTCGGCTAAGCTTACAATAAGAAAGTTAGAATGGGAAAGCACATACAGGGTATGATTCTTAAATAAGGATGGTGTGGAGAAGAAACAGGTGGAAAGGAGACTGTAATCTGACCCAGCAGCTAGAAAGACATGGGGTCTCTCCACACAGCATGCTCTGAGCCATGGAGCTCGGCAGTGTTAGAACACAACAGCAAATCTCAATGTCTAAATATACTGTAGCATAAGTATATTAAAAGAACCATTTACTTAGAAGGAAAAGTGGTCCCAGAATTTGCATTTTTCTATAACAGTATGATTTCTTATTTCAAAGAACAAGAAGTCTTCCAATGGGGTGTTCCCAGAAGGGGTGAGTGTAGCTGCTTAGAGAATTTTGAGCAGTCCACAGGCAGCTGCTTGTCCAACTTCTTTCCTCCTTCTGCTCTGCCATCATCGGGATATCAGATGCTTCTCTACCAGTAATAAGATGGCTGTGGGATTTCCAAACATCCAAAACAAGAAGGGTTTTAAAAGGTAGGGAAGCCAGAACATTCAGAGGTTAATGCATCTGGTTGAATATTTATGGGTAGTGCTTTTGAGTACTTACTTCTGAAGTTCTTGAAGAAACCTGAAGCTGAGGGGGAAATAGTTGGGTCCTATTTTTCTCCTATTTCAGGAGAGGAGGTGGAAAAGGTGAAGATGGTGTTATAGGCAGTTCTTCAGAGATAATTTCCTAAAAAGAAGGGCTCTGGGAGACATGGGGGGGTTGAGAACTTATTCAGAAATTAGGTGTCCTAATGAAACAAGTTCAAAACAAGATCTCTTTATGCGTTGAAGTGGCTCCTTGCATTGATAAAAGCCAGGTTTCTCCCCACACTGTCCTTGCTCCGTGAACATCCAGCCTCCCTGTAGAACTGTCTTGGAGGCAGAGAAAGAATCTCTTCCCCTGAGTCTAGATTCCTGACTCTGTTCCATCTCTCCCTGTTCGTCTGATCTTTCTGCTCCTGGACTTTCTCTTCCCCATGGACAGGCAGCTCCTGTGTGTATTCAGGGTAGTAAGGACTTGCTGTCCAGACAGCTTCTTTTCCTGCAGACCCAATGTTTACTGTCATGGAACATCTGTGTCTTTAGCAAGCAGAGCTCGCTGCCTCTTGCCTGAAGCCTGCAGACTCTATCCATCTCCACCCCAAGGTGCCTCTGCCTCACAGATGACCCCAGACAAGGTTGTCAAACTGTTCTAGAAATATTGATAGCCCAGGCAGTTTATCTTTCTTCCTTTCATTTCTTTCATGGCTAGTCCAAATGCTGATGTTGTGGCACTGAGCCAGACATGGAGCAGTGCGCCAGAAAGCAATCAGCAAATCCAGCCTTGGCTTTGGGACAGCATTCTGTTCCCTGCATCCACCCCCACCTCTGGAATGTGTTCCTTTATGGAACACTTGTGGGAGGATCACAAGTTCAATGGCAGCCTGGGCTACATACTGAGATTCTGTCTCAAATAGCAGCAACGAAAAATGGGAAAATAAAAAGCAAGGCATAGACTGAAAGAAAACATTTACAAACCATGTGTCTCCTAGGGACCAGGACTCAGAATGTAAGAGGAACTCTTACATCTCAACAATTTAAACACTAATAACCCAATTCTAAAATAGCAAATGTATCCCACTACACATTTCTACAAAGCATGAATAGTCAATAATCACATGAAAACTGCTCAACATTAGAAGACATCAAAGAAATACATATCAAAAGCATGATGGGATACCACTCTCCATCCACTAGGCTGGCTGTAATGAAAAATAAACAGTGAAAAACAAATGCTGCTGAGCATAAAGAAAGCAGGAGGCTGGCGAGGCTGCTGTGGGAGTCACACTGGCCAATTTTAACATTTTCACAGAATGTTAAAAATTTAAGGAGCCACACTATTCTGGATTCTACTCTTTTGCATACCCAAGAGAAAAAGTTTGCAAGAAGGTTTGTTCCGGAATTATATAATAGCTGGATACAGAAACAACACCAATATCCATCCAAAAATGAATAAACAAAGCTGGGTACTTGGCTCATGCCTATAATCCTGGTGCTCACTTGGGAGACAGAAACAGAAAGAACCACTTCAGGTTTGAAGCCAGTCTGATCTACATAGTGAATTCAGGCCAGCTAGGCATACATAGTAAAATCCTGTCTCAAAGAAGCAAAAAATGAACAACAATGTAGTATGCAAATGGAATATTATTCAGCCATAAAATAAATGAAAGAATGAAATCTTGATACGTGATATAACATGGATGGACCATGGAAACATTCTGAGGCTAATGAAGTCAGGCACAAAAGTATATGTTGCATTTGTATGACATGTGGGAATATGCAAATTTAGTATTACTAGTAAACAGATCGGAAATTGCTAGGGGTGGGGGATCGGAAAAGGGAGTAGTTACTAAGAGGTACTGCTTGTGGGGACTGATGGAAGTGTTCAAAAGTTAGATCAGACATACAATGGCTGAGATGTATGCTTTAAAGTCAGCTTTTATGGGACAGGAATTAGATTTCAATAATGAAGATTGCAAGAGGAAAAGAAATATTTTGTATTTTATTGCTCTTACCACAAGTTGTAGCTAAATGTCAAACCCAAAGAAATGAAGTGTTGATTAAACTCAAATCTTAGATTAAGGAAAGCACGCTATGTTCTTATCATTCTAAAATGATGCGTTCTTCGGTCAGATCATCACAGGGACAAAGACTAGTAACATGACAAGAGGAAGCTCCTGTAATCTAGAATCTAAAATGACCACCTTACTATACCAAATTACAGCAGTTGAAAGAATCTGGATACCATTTTCTATGTTGTGAAAGAGGTTTAGAGGCCACACAATTGATGTTTCTTATGAGCAAGAAATTCGAGTTCTGCATCCAGCAGGTTGTGGGATGCAGTGATAACACCAATTCAACATTTCTGTGGTCGGTCCGGAGCTCCACTGTAGGCTGGAGGAACACCATTTCTGCATGAGAAGCAGGAACTCTTTTTTTTCTTTTTAAAAATATTTTATTGATTTATTTGAGAGAGAGAGAGAGAGAGAGAGAGAGAGAGAGAGAGAGAGAGAATATGCCAGAGCCTCCCATCTTTGCAAAAGAACTCCAGACACATGTGCATCTGGATTTACATGGATACTGGCAAATCAAACCCAGGCCTTCAGGCTTTGCAAGCAGACGCCTTTAACCACTGAGTTAGATAGATGGATCCAGCCCTGATATTCTTAGGTTTTTGGGAACTCAAAGACAAAAGTGAGATCCACTTTTAAAATTTCATCGGTGAATCTGATTAAACTCCCTCTTTCTATTATGGTAGTCAGGGGTACTAGTCTTCTTATTTGTTGGATCTGAGTCATGTGATACCCATGGCACGGACTTCACAAACTCCTAGGGAGTAGAAGGAATTCTAAAGTAGAAGATGCATTGCTAGGATTAAAATGAATGCACACTTATGTGTGAAACGCAACCATACACAGAGTACCGACTTGGGTATCGTTGCATATTATTTTTTATGGAGAGAATATTCTTTTTTTCACTATTGAATTTTTTTTATTGTCCATAATGAGTTACATTGTTTAGTGGGCCAATATTGAGTTATTATCCCCAATTCCTCATCCCCCCCCCCTTCCCATCCCCAGTCAGCGATATATCCTCTTCCGTGGGCTGTCTGGATAAGTCTTTGTGGTAGGGGACCATGGATAGCCTAGTATTCAGCCAGGTTCTCCTGATCCAAGTGTGTTGTTACTGAGGGCTGCCTTGCCTCTGATAATCTCCCCCACCATGGCTCTCACAATCTTTCTGACCCCTCTTTCGCTCAGTTCCCTGAGTCATGGTGGGTGAGTATTAAGGCTGCTTTAATGTTGTGAGCTTAGGGGTTTTTGTGTCGAGAATCGTTGGTTTCTGTCTCACTGGCTTCTCCTGTGTTGATTGAATGGCTGTGGCTGTGGGTCCCTTGTTCATCCCGACATTCTCTGTGGGGTTCCATATGGATCCTCCACGATATGACTGTGGTGGCTCATCTCTTGCCAGGATCTCAGTTTCTGCCTGAGGTCAGTTGGTAGGGTTATATTGGCCACAACTCTCTCGCTGCATCCTGAAAAATACAAACACAATCTCCATTGGAGAGTGAGATCAGTATAGGTTAACAAATATACACCCTTCTGTATTACCTAGATTCTATTTTTAGTAGCCCCCCCCCCCCGTCAGTTGCTCGCATAGTGCATCTTTTCTTGGGAGCCTAAGAGTACGAGATCTGGTGCATATTGCCCTGAATCCCTAGTTCAAATCAAGGGTTCCCCCTCACTGAGTGGAATATTTGGCTGAATTTAATAGCTATTGATTGTCTCCCCCAGGCCCAGGCTCCGCCATTGCACAAGTGCTCCTTTCTTGGTTTGCTGTTCTCTCCCAGTAGGAGGTGTGGTCAGCCTACTCATGGCCACAGACTGTGTTTCATGCCAGTGGTCTGTTTACTCCAGCTGTCGTTGATCTGCCTCCCCTGGCAGCTTGTATAGTGCCTTCCAGCACTGCACTAACTGCCATCTGGGGGCTGGTTATCATTCTAGACCTCGAAGGGTCTCTTGATGCTGATCGATGGCATTCTGTGGTTTCTTCATCAACAGGGTTTCACCTCAGGCCTGGGAAGGGCATTCGAGAGCTTTGACAGAATTCTGTCTTGTTTTTGGAACCTCATGGGTCACTTTGGTCAACAGCTCAGTGAGGGAAGGAACCTGTGGCTGGGATCTGGGTTTGTCAGACTGCTCAATTATTCATAGGCTTAGACATTCTCCCCTACTACTCATGGCCCCTCTTGCCAGTTGACACCCACTACTTGCTCTCTAGGTTACAGTATGCTCGTGAGGATTTTATGTTTTTGAACCTAATTTGGTTTAGCCTCATGCTTAAGCCATTCCCCTCCCCCTTCCCTTACCCCTCATTCATATCCTCTCACTTCTTTCTACTAGTCTGCATAGAGAAAATGGTTATCCTGGTTAAGGACCGCATATGAGGGAGAGTATGCGGCATTCAATTCTCTGTTCTTTTGAGCATTTGCTTAGTAAGATCTGCTTGAAGTCAGACCATTTTTCCTAAATTTCTATATTTCATTTTTCCTTTCAGCTGAGTAGAATTCCATCGTGTAAATATACCAGTTTCACTGTCCATTCCTCCATGGATGGGCATTTGGGTTGATTCCAATTCTTGGCTATTATGACTTGAGCTGCTATAAGTATAGTTGTACAAAATTTTCTGCATCGAGATGTGATCTTGCAGGTAGATGCCTAGTAGAGGGATAGCTGGGTCCATTGGTAGTTCTATGTCCACTTTGTCTAGGAGTCTCCACACTGCTTTCCATAATGGTTAAACAAGTTTGCAATACCACCAGCAGAGAATGAGGGTTCCTTTTTCCCCGCATCCTCGCCAGCAACGATTGTTGTTGGCTTTCTTTATGATTGCCATTCTGACAGGGGTAAGATGGTATCTCATTGTGGTTTTGATTTGCATTTCCCTGATGCTTAAGGATGCTGAGCACTTTCTTATATGAGTCAAGGTCATTTGTGTTTCCTCCTCTGTGAATTCTCTGTTGAGATCAGTGGCCCATTTTGTGAGGGGGCATTTTGGGTTTTTGTTATTAATTTTTTTTGAGTTCTCTGTAGGTTCTGGAAATTAGGCCTCTGTTTGAGTTGTAGCTGGTGAAAATCATCTCCCAATTTGAAGGGGGTCTATTGGCTCTGAGTATTGTTTGTGAGAAGCAGGAACTCTTACTGGCTGAGTTTGACTCATGAGTTCCTCCTGAGTGAAGCAGTGAGAATAGGGTGCTGTGGTCTGGGATCCTGAACTGTGGATTTACCTCCTGGCTATGCTGAGTGTTGAGTTGAGGACAAGAAGCCATAACAAACTCCCTCTTATACCTAAGTATCTCAGAGTGATACTGTGTTTTATTCAGAGGCAAAGCCTGGTGAAGTGACCCTCCCCATCCCAGGCTGGCAGTGGCTGGACACATGCCTAGTGAACCTGCACAAGATTCTTTATTTATTTTATTTATTTTTATGAATCAGAGACTTTGTTGTATGGACAAATCATATGTTGGTCCCTATTTTTCTCCTCCCCATCCCCATTCCACTGAGAGCCCTCCTCAGTGGGGTTACTAGTAATTACCATGGGGTTATGGATTATGAAAGTAGCAGTCAGTCATTTTGGGGTGGAAAATGCCTCTGGATACTCCTTCCCACCCTGCTCTTACCATCTTTCTGCCCCTCTTCTGCAGTGGTTGTTATGTGAGCCTTGGAGAGTATGTCTACTTTAGTATTGAGCTCTCAGCAATGTCTGGATTTCTGCTTTGACATATTTTGAGTGTCCTATCTATCACCACCTATCATCACCTACCTGGTACAGGTTGTCAGGCTCCCATGTGTTATAGATAATTCCACCATACTGGAATGAACATCTAACCAAGCACAGTTTATGGGAAGAAGGGATTTATTTTAAGCTTACCGATCCAGGGGAAGTTCCATCTATGGTGGAAGAAGCTGGCTCCCATTCACAAATCCAAGCAGAGAGAGTAACCAGGACCAGCCAGCAAACACCTAAAGCAGCAAGCACCAAAACCAGCATGAGCAGGCAAGCATGAGCCCCCACCAGAGCTCAAACCTCTCTGCACACCTTTGGGCTGGAATTCAGATCCACCCCCAAATACATCTTTGGGCTGGACCTCAGGATCTGTCCCCAGTGATACCTCCTTCAGCCAGGCAGCCATAAACCCAAGTCACAAGCTTTAATGAAACACCTGAGTCTATGGGGGACTTACGTTCAAACTACCACACCATGAGATCATGCTTAACTTGACATTTCCTTTGTGCTTTCACTTCTTGCTGATGATCTTGCTCATGAGAGGGAGTTGGCTATATTTTCTTGTCATGTTGATAGATTTTGGTTCTCCCCGTTTTCTCTGCCTTCTGTAATAAAGAAAACAGATTCTCCGATGGAGAGTGAGAGAAGCATGGGTTAAAGGAAATAAGCATAGCTAATTAACAGAGATTTTGATGGGTGTAGCCTCTCTTTTTGGCCAAAGTCCAGTGGGCACTTCTCATTGAAGTCTATGACCACCGTCTCCATAGGCTTCTGACTTGGTTCCCAGTACCAGCTGAGTTCCTTCTCATTGAGGACTCTTGTCCAACCAGAGAGCCATGGGTTACCCACCTAGGCTGAGTGAACCTGCACAAGTTTCTGCAAGAGCCCATTTCATTCCACATTTTGACCCATCTTAACACAACCACACCCAACCTTAAGCTTTCCTCTCAAATCACATAGGTCGCCTGGCATTTGCTCTCTAATTTTCCAACCATACTGGCTCCTCCTGTAATGTTCAGTGCTCCTCAATGGCATCTCCTTTATTGGACACACCCCCTTGTGCCTATAGTCAGTACTAATGAAATGACAAAGAGATCTCATGACTTCAAATTCTATCTCCATTGCAAACCTCAGAATGTAACTCCTATTCTGCAACCTGCAGTTCAATGTCTGAGGCACAGGGTAAGTGTTGACTCTTGAACACTGACCTAGGGGCAAATGTCACACACCCCTACTTCAAGGTCCAAAGAACTGAGGCTCTATCCTGGGGTTGCTAGAGGCGGATGGTCTCACCTCTTGGGATACAGAAGTCTGCTCTTTCCACTGTCGTTACCAGGCTTTGTTAATCAGGCAACAGAGGCTCTCAAAGGCGCAAGCTGCATTGTGCTGATTCATGGCAGGCCTGAGCAAGGACCTGCTCTAAAAGATCCCAGGGGCCCTCTCCTTCAGGGACATTCCTCACAGGGAGTAGTGAGTAGCTAGGGCTAGGCCAGGCTAGAACAGAGTGTGAACCACTAGAGGAAATTTAGTTAAGTGAACATGCTGCCCAACTGAGGGCCTATGGTGGCTTTATGACTCTATTCCTTTGAAAATTTTGGATGGCAAAAATATTCTCCTTTTATTCTGTTTATGAGATATATTTAAACAGAAGTGGAATTCCACAATACAAAAGTAGCTATATTAAACTAAGCAATTTTGTGGTATAGGGTACATTCACAATATTGCACAATAACTACTCTTTCTAAAACATCACATCATCTAGAAGAAAACTCCATAACCAGTCACTCATGACTCCTCATCTTCTCGCTCACAAGCAGGCCCTGTGCTAAGCAGATCACCAGACATAATGGGTCATATATGGAATCAGACAATATGCGACCTCTCATGTCTGGTGATCTACTCTAGCATAGAGCTCTGAGGAATCACCGTGTATAGCATACATAGGTCAATGCTTCATTCCTTTTTCCTTCTAATGCCCTATTATAAGTGGACACCATAGCTGGCGTTACCAGTTGATCTATTGATGAACAATTGAGTTGTCTCCACCTTTTGGCAAGTGTGAAAAGTGCTGCTGTGAACATCCTCGTACAAATAGTTGAGTACTTTGGTACATAGCCAGGAGGAGCATAGCTTGTTCAATACAGAACAACTTTTTGCAGGCTCATCAAGGGATTCTCCAGTGTCTGGGTCATTTTCCCTTCCCACCAGTAATGTCTGAACATCACCCTTGATACTTTCTATACACAAATCCCTTTCCTCCTCCCTCCATTCCGAACAGACAGCCCCTACAGGCCCACTCTGACCTTTAAGATACCTATTAGGAACAAGGTAGATTCCCTCTCCCCCTCCCCCATAGGTTGTTGGCTACGGAATGGTCCACAAAAACATGGACGCCACCTAGTCTCCCGTAGCAGAACTAGAACTCTCTCCTGATCCAGACTCTTCCAAGACGGCTATAAACAACAAACTCTTAATCCCTCCTCACCAACAATTTGCTGTTTCTAATCCAGTTTCATGGGCTTTCTTGAGTGGGTCTTTCCTAAATCAGAGTTCCTCCTGGGCCCACCAGCCAATCAGGTCCCTTCCTACACACCTGAACCTGGTGATGAGGCTCATTCTAATTGGCTCCCTTCTCTTCCCTTCCCCTCCCCAGAGACTTCCCCCTGGAAAGAGACTTTTCCTTATGTGAGGGAGATTTTCCCAGTTTCTCTCCCTTCCCATCCTCTCTTCCCCCTTCCCAGCCTGACTGGGAAGAGGGAGACCAACTTTTGGCTTGAGCACTTTCCTGCTTTGCTTTCCCTCAATAAAACTCATCATTTACGGGTCTCGGCATTTGCGGTGTGAGAGGTGCTAATCCCACCGGAGCTCTCTGGCGTACCTCTCTTGCCACACCTACACCTGGATCCAGGGTGGGGAAGCTGCGCCTCTAATGGCACAATTCTTGTAGGCCAAAGCCTTGCCTTTTCCACCACAGGGCAATGTGGTCAAGAGCAGGGTGGACAGGCTGGGGTCACCGCCAGGGGGTCAGGAAGATGCATACAGCTCAGACATGCCTGTGACCTCCACCGATCTCCAAGACACCCTGGGAAACCCCTAGCTGGAGGCCCAGTGCAGAAGGCACAGCCGTGCAGGATCCCAGCGCAGGGTCAGAGTCTCAGCTCGCAGCCCCTCCCCTCTCCTCCCCTCCCCCTCCCGACCCACTGGAAGGAGAGGCCCCATACGACATTCGCCTGCTCCAATCAGGAGGCTCTGCCGCTGCAGCCTGGCAACGGGATGCGCCCCGGGTGCTGGGCAGTGCAGCCCCCCTGCATTTCCTGCCTTTGCTGGAGCAGGGGCGGTGCAGGGCTGAGCTGTGCCCCACTCCCCTCCAGCCCCTCTCCCAAGAGGATGACAGGTCCTCTGCCCCCTGTCCAGGGAGCAGGGCCGGCAGTAGGCAGGGCACATTTTGCGAAAGCAGATGCAGGATGGTGGTGGAGAGAAAGCACTTCAGCCACATATTCAGGAAAATTCCGAGCTGATGGCACTGCAGATGAAGGGGTGGAGCACCGGAGATGAAAGTTCAGGGAAGATGTGGAGAATGTAGGTTTTCATTTATTTATTTATTTTGGATATGCTCTGTTTCAGAAACTTACTTATGGTGGCAGAGCAAAGGGGACCAGACTAGAGCAGGCAGATCAGGTGGCGACTTTGGTACTCCTGTGAAGGGCCTGCAGCCTAGGACCTGGGCCCGGAAAGTGCTGGCAGGAATGGAAAGGAAGGAGAGACATTAGAAGCGTTTGGAGTAGAATCAATAGGAATTAAGCCTAAGTGACCGCAATGAAAACAGTCTTAGACCAACTGATAGAGGAAGGAGAGAGGAAGGGGCATAGGTAGCGAAGATAGAGGCCGATTTTGGAAGCCCACTAGTTAGATTTTTAGAATGAGTCAGAGTTGTAAGAAGTACATTGTTGTTTTAATTTAAAAAGAAAAAGAAACGGGTCTGCTGGTCTTGAAGTCTGCCTGGGGCTTTCCTGGCCTGCGCAGGCAGAGTGGAGCCAGGAGCACATCTTGGGAGGCCCAGCGGGCTCTGGCTGCTCTGGTGCCCTAGGTGGGTGGCCAGCAGGTGCCGGGGAGATTTGCCACAGGCTATTGCTTGATAGGTGGCTGCTTTGGCATTCTGCTGACCCTGGAGGTCCTGGCCACGGGAGAGGGAGGGAGCAGGCATGCTCCCAGTGTGGGGGGCTCCGGAGGTGGGCAGCTGTGGAAGCATGCTCATGGGACTGAAAGCCCATGAAAGTGTTATACCCTGGGGAATATGATTCCCCGTGATTCAGTGTTCAGCTCTAGAAGCATGGCTTCCTAGGGGAAACACGGTTCCCCATGTGTTATAGCAAAGTAACAGGCAGAGACCCGGGAAAAGGCATGGCAAATAATCCGGTTTTATTGTTTGTAGCAGCATTGTGGGTTAAATAGAAATTGAGGAGGAGGGAGGAAAAGAAATGGACAACGAGGATGGGAAGAAATCAGTAACCTGTGAATACCTGCTTTGCATGTGGACGTGAGCTTGGGCAAGTATCAGATGGTGGGGGCAGAGGAACTGCCACCTTCTAGGCTCAGCTGGGGAGTGAACCTGGGTCCATGTGGCTTGCTTTGGGGGTTGGGAGTCAGGGTCCACTGATGGAGCTGGGAAACTCCTACCGGGTTATCACCAGGGTTTCACCTGCTCAAACATCGTTAACCCTTTGTTCTCTGTGCTCTCATCAAGCAATACCAACAGTATATGCTTGTGAAATAATTTAAATGACAGAGGAAACCTGAAAGGGAACAAGCCTGTAAATATGTACACATGTATTGTTATAGGTCGTGTTGCAAACAATATTAACTGCCAACAAAATGCTCACCTTAATGACATATTAATGTTAAAAATGGTATGTAAAAACAACAACAAAAAAGACATATATACTACTACTGATTTGTTTTCAACATTACATATGTGATTTCAAAAGGCCATGAGGGCACTTTAGGTAATATTTCTGTATCTTGGTACACAGATGTATACAATGATTTAAAGAAAACAAAAACCAACTTAGGAGAGATAGCTCAGTGGTTAAGGTGCTTGCCTGCAAAGCCCAACAACCCGGGGTTTGATTCCCTAGTACCCACATAAAGACAGATGCACAAAGTGGCACATGCATCTAGAGTTCATTTGTAGAGGCTAGAGGCCCTGACACGCCCATATTCTCCCCCTCCTTTCTCTCTGCTTACAAATTTTTAAAAAACTTAAACTAAAATACCTTAAGTAAAAAGAAGGGTCTGTTGCTGGGATTAACCTCATTGGGTCTTGCTGGGGATTTGATGGAAGAACACAACAGTTCTGGGGATACAAATAGGGGTCAGTCAGTACAGAGGTTACTTATCCAGGATAAGTGCTTGGAGGAGGAGGGCCCAAGAGCAAGGTTTGCAAGAATGAAATAAAAGCCACAACTAGCCCTCCAAATCAAAAGCAAACATGAATAATTTGTATGCATGGATCTAGACCAAGAAGAAAGTTGAAGAAGCTGCCTACCTTCAGACTGAGGGCTGGGGATGGCATTTGGTCGCTAACAATGTGTCAAGAAGAAGGAATGGGCCTCCTTCTTACTGTTCCAGATGTTTAAATAAAGCACTGAGAGTTTGCTTGAAGAGAGTGTGTCTGTGGAGGGGGAGAGAAGAGCTGGTTAAAGTTAAAAATAAGCAAGCTTTTCACTGTGTCCTGTACCTCCCCAGATTTGCTCAGCCTGTTCAAGTTGCAATAAGAAGGATCCTGCATGAAATGGCATCATGGAAGAGATTTCCTCTCAGAACCCACCTACATTTATTTGTTTGTTGTTTGAAACAGGGTTTCTCCAGATAGTCAGAATGGCATTGAACTCATGATCTTTCTGCCGTATTCTCCCAAATGTTGCGATTATAGGTACAGCACACCATGCCCAGCTTCTCCATTTATTTTTAAGAATATGATTTGAGAGCTGTTCAAGCAAACATAAGGTGAAGCAGTAAGTTTTCTTATATAATTTTATGGAACATTTGTCAGTTTAAACTTTTAAAAAAATATTTTATTTATTCATTTTCAAGCAGAGAAATACAGAGGTGGGGGGGAGAGAACACCAGAGCCACCACCATGTGGATCTGGCATATGTGGGCACTGGGAATTGAACCCGGGGCCTCAGGCATCGGAGGCAAGTGCCTTAACCACTGAGCCATCTCTCCAGCCCTAAATTTTTTATGTATTTTGCTTTTCTTCGGATTTTATGCAAATCACTTTAGGCTAGATTAACCTGAAATGATATTGCCTAGATGAAAAATATTCATTACATTTCAAAGCTAGGAGTCCATATGACCTAGTTTCAAGTCTTGGTTCCACTAGTACATGAGTGACATTGGGAGAAGTTTAAATGGAAGTTTTACTACTTCTTTGTTAGCTAATTAAAATATATAGAAATATTTTTAAATTTGACCAGAACTACCTTGGGTGGATAATGTTGCTCCCAGAAGCTGTAAGTTATTAAAGCAAAATACAGAGCCAGAGCCCCCAAAACCATAAGGCTATCACCACTGTCCTTGGTGGTCTTCCAGAATTAGATAATAAACTACTGCTGAAGACACCACAGGCTGTGGTGGCAAGAAACAGAAATCAAGCTGGAACTGAGCAGAAATGTCCAATCTGCTGGCTTGCTTTCACAGTGCCAGAAGGTGCTGTGAAGACAGCTGGGGAAGATGTCATCAACAGTCTACTATAGCCGTTGGGCCAGTATGCTGCAAAATCATGTCGTCAACCAAGTGTGCCCACTGGTACAATAGTGGCATGACTGTTACGGGGATGTTGTAGTCAGCTTTCTCAGTTGCTGTGCAGAAAGAACCTATGCAAAAGTGGCTTGTGGAGGAGAACGTTTATTAGGCTCCCAAAGGGAGACTCCATCCTGGCAGGGAAAATGATGGCATGAGCAGAGGGGTGGACATCACCTCCGCCACAGCACTGCAAACAGTAGCAGGAAGGTGTGCGAAATATTGGCAAGTGGAATCTGGTTTATAATCCCGTAATCCCACCCCCAACAACACAGCTCCAGCGAGGTTGTAAAACCCAAACTGCCATCAGCTGAGGATCAATCATTCAGAGCACATTCATTTGTTTGTGGGGGACACCTGGATCAAACCATGACACAGGGTAACCAGTTACTTTTGGTGACTGTTGAGTGCTCAGAGCTGAATGGGACATCTATATCACCCACTCCAAGGCTCAGGGAACATTGCAGAAGAAGGATCAAGGAAGACTGTAAGAGTCAGAGAATAGGGAGGAGCATTCTGGATCAGTCTTCCATACATGGCATAAGTGCTGCATTCGTGAGCTCACAGATGTCGTTACCTGCACAAGACTGAGCCCATCAACATCGTGTTATAGATAGTGGAGACCCCGGCCCCTCTCAGAGGAGTTGCTGGCTGTCAGTGGTTGCTAGGGACATTGCAGCCTCTGCAAGTTGCCCAAGCTCCAGTAAATAACTCCCACCCAAGCTCATGCAAACAACCGGAATGAGACTCAGTGGGTCACAAACAAAGACGTCCATGATGAAGCAGGACTCGTGAAGAAGAAGGGGGAGGGGGACAATAGAAGGTAATGAGAAGTTGATATAATCCAATTCATTATATACATGTATAAAAATTGTCAATCAATAAAATCAATTTAAAAATAAGGAAGCTTTAAACATAGGCTCCCTGGATCCCTGAAATCACACCTCAGTTCCTTTGAGAGGATCTGTGTGCCAGCATGATCCTTACAATAATACTAAGCCCTGATTTGCCTCTTTGTCACTATCGTGTTGACATGTGTACTGATGATATCAGAGGGACAGTAACTAAACTCCTTCTACTTTGACAGGAATCAAGACAGTAGCACCACAACATGCTCACTGTCATTTCTTCTAAGGCACTAAAGGTTCTGATTCACCTAAAATGATCTTGGTAAAGGGGAGGGAGAGCTATATTAAATCTCACCCTTTTAGAAAATTTATTTTGGGGAGCCAGCAGAGATAGCACAGTTGGTAAAGTGCTTGCCAAACAAGCCTGAGGGCCCGAGTTCAGATCCCAAGTAACCACGTTAAAGCCAGATGTGGTGACATGCACCTGTACTCCCCGGGCAAGGGAGGTGGAGACAAGAGGATCCCTAAGCTTGCTGGCTAGCTAGCCTGGCCAAATTGGTGAGCTCTAGGATCAGGGACAGAACTTGTCTCAGAAAATGTGGTGGGAGTGGAGAGATGGCTCGGTGGTTGTTAAAGGTGCTTGCTTGAAAAGCCTGGCAGCTGGTGTTCAATCCCCCAGCACCCATGTAAAGCCAGATGCACAAAGTGGCACATGTATCTGGAATTTACAGTTGCAAGAGGCCCTGGCACTCCCTTACTCTCTCTCTAATAAATAAAATTTTAAAAACAAGGTGGAGAGGAACTGAGGAAGACAGGATGTTGACCTCTGGCCTCGACATGCCCCCCCCCACATGTACCTGCACATACATATGTGTCCACACACATGCACATGCCCAAAAAAGTCACTATTTTCAATTCTGTATCTTTAAACGGAAAGTATCTTGAAAGCAGTTTTGCCATGTGCCAAACAATAGCCGCCTGGAAGAAAAGCACAGTTTTGTTATTATTTCAGCTGCAAGTTGATTTACCTGCTTTTTTCCCACATAATATCATGTTCAGTCAAAAGAATGACTGGCAGCCAAGCAAGGATTAATCAGACTTCAGTATTTAACACATGCTTCCTTAAATATTTGTAAAGTCTGGTTACAACTACAAGAAAACAATTCACAATATTTAATCCAGTGGTAAAATTTGAGCCTTCCAGCAAAAGTCAGAATTCTGGAAACTTTGCAATAAATCTGACATCTTCCTAACAATTTCAGGCTCATCTGATTAAATCAGTGGTGACATTAATGGTGTCATTTTTTTAAAGAATAAAATGTGTCAACATTGTGAAATATTTATATAATTAAAAGAACTGATATTTTCTTTTTTTTTAATATTTTATTTATTCATTTTCAAGCAGAGAAAGAGAGAGAGAGAGAGAGAGAGAGAGAGAGAGAGAGAGAGAGAGAGAGAGAGAGAGAGCACCAGGGCCACCACCTTGTGGGTCTGGCCCACGTGGGTCCTGGGGAATCGAACCCAGGGCCCCAGGCACTAGAGGCAAGTGCCTTAACCGCTGAGCCATCTCTCCAGCCCAAGAACTGATATTTTCTACAAGGCCCAAATAAGGACAGTTTTACAAGATCATGCGTTCAAAATACCTTGAAAATGCAAGCAATGGAATCTTAGGTAAAAGAGTATGGAAATTTCATTGATACTATTTCAGATTCCAAATGCAACTATCATTAAAGACCGACTATTTATAGGCTTCTCCTGTGGTATACCAAAGAAAGAATATCCACATTTACCTTGCAAAAGGCTGTTGAAATCAACTCCATTTGCCAAATCTGTTTCTTTTAATTTTTCTCATTTTTTAAAATTAGTAACAATATTTAACTTACCGCCTCACAGGAAACTGTGTAGCCAGAAGAGGAGATATGAGTGAACGGACAGAACAAAAATGTGATTGGAGTTATCACTGCCATCATCTCCCATACATCCGTTGTCTGCTCACCTGTGGCACATCCTTGAGTTCCTCGGCTTTCTCTCTGCCTGCCGCAGCAGCTTCCTCACACATAGCAGATCCTCAAAAAATCCTGGTGAACCAGAAGAGCATAACTGATCTTGCCTTCGTACTTGAGGAGGTAGAACTTTTGTGACAGTCACTTGCTGGCCACTTCTTTCAGTGAATTCATTCAGTTTTCTTAAATTACAAGACCTACACTTAAAAAATCCGTTATTTGTAAAATTAAGTTGTCTATGGTTCTCACTGCCTTCTGAAAGATAAAAGCAGAGTCTCCAGCAGAAAGTGAGATCAGCATAGGTCAGATGGGATAAGCATTGTCAATTGTCAAGATCATAATATATGCAGCCTCTCTTTAGGCCCATGGTTAGTGTAGGATTCTCCTTGGAGTCCAGATTCTTTGTTTCTATAAGAATTTGGTTTGGATCCCATTTCCAGCAATGGGTTCCTTGCCACTGAGTGAATCTCTTGGCCAAGCAGAGAGCCCTTGACTATTGGCCCAGGTTGAATGCCACTACTGCACAGATGTGTACATCTTGTCATCTTGGTTGCTGTCATATAGCAGTGTCCCCTGCTTTCTCCCAAAATTCTTGGTCTATTTCCCTTGGCAGCTCACGTCGCACTTTCCAGCTGACCGTTTGGGAACTGGCTTCCTTCCAGAATCTAGTCCTTTCTGTGGATGTTGTGATTCGGCAGCCTGTGATAGCTGACTCCCTAACACACCAGCTAGGACCCAGGTGAAACCACAGAGGAAGTGGAGAGATGAGCAAGAGAGTTGCATCCACAGGGAACCCTGTGGATGTGAGCCAGTGTGGTGAAGACAGACACCCCTCCCCCCAAAAAAAGACAGACTGAAGATACTCAAAACCTTCCAAAGGAGAAATCTAGAAGCTGCCAAGAGTGCAACACTAAAGCAGACTTAAAACTCACCCACCATGGCTCAGGGAACTTTGCAGAAGAGGCAGAAAGATTGTAAGAGCCATGGTGGGGGAGAATATCTCCCCCAATGACTGCTGCTCAAAAAACACATAGCCCTCGATCCCATGGAGAACCAGCAACCCCACTAATGAGTGCCCACAGTAGAATGGGGACAAAGAGGAGGGAAACTGAACACATGACTTGTTCATACAAAGTTTCTATTTATTCAGGTCTTGCATAGGTAGCATCAGCCACTGTGAGGCCACGAATACCATAGTCACTATGTGTCTGGAAGACAGTGTTGTAAGCACTCCTCCCCTTCCTTCAGCTCTTACATTCTTTCTGCCATATCTTTGACAAACCTGAGCCTTGGAGGGTGTGATAGAGATGTCTCATTTAGTGTTAAACACTCCACTGTCATTTCTTCTCAGCACTTTGGAGATTTCCGAGTCATCCCAGTGGTCATGGCCCTCTGAAAAGAGCAGCTTCTCTAACCATTTAGAGGGCACTTTGATAGGCGTCGTATATCCATTTAGTCAGACAAGAGTTTTACCCCCTAGAGTTTATGACCTCTTCAGCCCTAGGCTTTTGATTAGGTTTTCAGTATCAGGCAGGAATTCCTTCCTGTGGCATGGCCCTCAAATCCTATCAGAGAGCAGATGGTTTCCCCCCCAACAGACATGCCACCATTGCACCAATTGGTACATTTGCCTGCCTGGCCAGCTGTGAAACTTTCAGGGTCGGCTGCTGTTAAAACCATGAGGACTTTATTCCCCCAGTAGCTGAATAGCCCTGTCCACCATCCTGTCAGCTAGTTGTTTTCTGCTTTTGCAATGCTAGGGATTAAACACAGACCCTTCAGAATGCTAGGCAAGCACTCTGCCATTGAGCTAGATCCACAGCTCCCCCCACCTTCATTAAGAGCTTTATGAACACTGATTCTTTCTTCTTAGATGTTAAATAACCTTTGCAGGTTTGTTTAATTGAAAATAGGATAATCATGCATTCTCTTTTGCATATAAAGAATTATGCTGAGGAGCAAAGAGAAAGTTGTTTGTTTTTGTAATCTTTTTCCTGTTTTCTTCAGCTCCTTTCTTTCTTTAAAACAATATATATATATATATATATATATATATATATATATATATATATTTTGAAGGTTGCTTTTTTTGAGGCAGGTCTACTCCAGGCTGATATGGAACTCACTCTGTAGCCCCAGGCTGGCCTCTAACTCATGATGTTCTTCCTACCTCAGCCTCCAGAGTGTTGGATTAAAGGCATCATCACCATGCCCAGCATCTTTTTAAAAATACTTTTTGTTGAGAACTTTAATATGTGAAAATACTGTAATGGTGTGTGTGTGTGTGTGTGTGTGTGTGTGTGTGTGTGTTCATGGGGGAAGAGATTGCATGCTACAAAGCACATATGTTTGGGTGTAATTCCTTGCCTTCCACCTATCTGAGACAGGTCTCTTGTTCACTGCTGCATGTACCAAGCTACCTGGCTCATGAGTTTGCAGGGATTCTCCTGTTACTTGCTGGACATGCTAGAATTGCAAACATATACTACTGCATCCACCTTTATGTGGGTTCTGGGACTCTAAACTCAGGGCCTCAGGCTTGTATGGCAAGCACTTTTCCCACTCAAGTTTTCAGTTTTAAATAATTTAAAATGAGACATTCTTTTTCATTGTGTAGTGGGTGCTGAATAGATGAGCTACCAGGGTTAATCCAACTTTTTTTTTCCAGTTCCTTTACTTACCTCACGAACCCAACCTTATCACCAAATCAGGTAGAATAGTGGCATAAAAAGCAAATATTCTAGAATAGGAGAAATAAATGGTAATAATCTGTATTTAAAAATACCCACAGCTAATAGTGTGTCCCCAAGGAAGGGAACACGAGGAGTTTAGTTAAAGAGTAACAGAAGGTTACACAACGTTAAACCTCAGGGGTATGAGTCTCACATAAGGCAGATGGGCCTGGGGGACCTTCTGGCCTCTAGAGGAGAACCTGGAGAAAATGTCACCAATCAGCTGGCTCAAGATTGTTTTGCTCTGCTCAGATAGAAATCACAACTAGGCAAACTAATCTCTTCAAGTCCCGGTTTTAGGCAGTTTTCATTTCCTTCCAGGGTTGTCAGCCAGGATCAGCAACAGTAGGCATGGGAAGTAGCAGCAAGTGACATGCCCTAGTGTTTGAGTCCTCGCGTTGGCCTCTGGTATCAGAACTCTTATTTCTACAAGCATTACAGGCCCTCATTCTGTTATCAGGGAGCCTCAATCTCCAGGCTGCCCAGTCAGGGCACCCTGAAGACTTGGATAGCTTCCTGCGACGTTTCTGGGAACCAGGGCCTGCAGCCCGTCTTCTGTGGCTCCTTACAGAATTTTCCCTTCAGCCTCAGCACTCTACCTTCTGGGCATCTCCTTCCTTCAACAGCCCTTTCCTTCCTGCCCTGGCTGCTCTCCAACCGCTCAGGCCGCTGCTGCTGCTCCAAGTGTCAAGCAGCTGGCTCCCTGGCTGCTTTCTCAGCCTGGCCTGGGCTGTTCTGCCTCTGCCATCACCATTCTGTTCAGCCTTTGTTTACCAGCTCAGCCCACATTGCTGAAAGCAGGCAAGCAGAAAGGACTACGAGAAGCCCTT
Organism: Zapus hudsonius; assembly: GCA_004024765.1. Taxonomy (NCBI): domain Eukaryota; kingdom Metazoa; phylum Chordata; class Mammalia; order Rodentia; family Dipodidae; genus Zapus; species Zapus hudsonius. The sequence continues at coordinate 6,376 of PVHP010016339.1, read as the reverse complement.
TGTCGGGCTGGGTTGCAGCAGCAGGGAAGCAGCTAAGGAGAGGGTCTCCCGTCTGACTGAGGGAACCTAGTCTGTTCACGTAGCCTGAGGAGAGGAGTTTGGAGTCATCGCAGCTATTCTTTGGGCCAATCATGCCCTTTCTTCTTAGCACCAATCACGTCATTGTGTTTAGGACCAATCACAGCCTTGCTTCTTAGCACCAGTCACAGCGATGCTTCTGCTAGACCACTAAGGGAAGTGCTTCCTCTCTGGCCAAAGTGGAATGGTTGCAGTCTTTGGGGATTTATCCAGATTTAGGAAGCAGAAAGTATGGTTTTAAAGAAAACAAAACAAAAAGACCATCCAACAGCCCTGGCTGAGATTGCATTTTTAGGAGCAGGGGAAGTTAGCTGCAGTCTCCGCATAGTTGTCTCAGGGTATCATGTGGTGATCAGGACAGCTGGTGCGGGCATGAGGGCAGCCATGATGGCTGTGAAGGCACTCCCATCTGCACACACATGAGCATGCACCACATGTACTTTATACACACAAAAGTCTTCTGCAATTTCTTTATATTTCATTCTAATTTATACCCAAGTGATACTTGTATATAATTTAAAGAATGAAATAGTTTCATAAGGTCTCTTTTGAAAAATTAGCAGTACCTGATCCACTCTTCATGTCCATTTTTCTGCTCCTGAGGTAACCATTTTAAATTCTTAACTCACTCTTTTAACATATCCTTTTGTATCGCTTCTTAAAGTATTTATTTATGAGAGAGAGAGAGAGAGAGAGAGAGAGAGAGAGAGAGAGAGAGAGAGAGAATGGGCATGTCAGGGTCTCCTGCTGCAGCAAACAAACACCAGACACACGTGCCACTTTGTGCATCTGGCTTTACATGGGTACTGGCAAGCACCTTTAACTGCTGAGTCATCGCTCCAGCCTCTCCTTCCTATCTCTAAATGCTATGTTTATATAGCAGCATCATGATTTAAAGCTTTTATAATGTTGACTTCTCACTTTGGAAGATGAAACTTTTCATTTTTCACCATCACCACTTGGTTGCCACAGGCATCTGCACGCTTCAATTTCTCAATCCTCCAGAGATGGGCATGTCGTAATGTTGATTCTGTCATTCATCAGTGTTTATAGGACTATAAAGGACGGCTCACAGTGATGCTCATGCTTGCTCTCCTTCACAACTGTTTCTTTGGAACTGATAACTATTTTATCTTTCAGTTTTTCTGTGCACTCATCAATTCAACTCCTCACCAGCTCTATCTCTTCCCCATTCATTTGCTCATTTGCTCACATCAGATATTCTATCGGTTTTATTTCTGGAAGCAGTTTCTCCCACAGCTTCACCTGAATTGGGCGGGTGTGGTTTGATCCTGATGCATATTCTTCTCAACATGTTTCTAGTGATATGATGGCCTTTTCTTCTCTCGTGTGAAGTGTCATCTATTCCTGGCTTTGTTATGTTCATCTTTCTTCATTTAGCCCATTCTTTTGGAAAGTCAGGTCCTTTAGTCTTCTTCGGAAAAACAGTGTTTCAAGAGCTTCTCAATTTCAAGATATTCAAGAAACAACGTTCTGAAGAGACCTCCAGTTTTCTCAAATGTCATGATATTGTGCCTTGGTCTGGGTCCATTTTCATGCAGTACCAATGATATCCCCCAGAGCCTTCATATCAAAATGATTATTCTTCAGTTCTGAGAAATTTTCCATTTATTGTGATTTCCTCCTGCTCAAATTTTTTGTCAAATATCCAGAATTGATAGTTTATTCAAATTTTCCCTATTTCTTCTCCAAACTTGCTAAAGAGTTTGTGGTGGACCCCTATTAAATGGCAAGCAAAAGTCCTGGACTTCAGGTGTGTAAATTAGCCTCTTTCCTTCCGTCTGATAAGCTTGATGAAAGAAATTTTATTGCTCTTCTGGGAACACTTGTCAAGAAGGAGGAAGGGAAGAAAGGAGAGAAGAAAAGAAGAGGAGAGAAGCAGAGGAGTTTCAGATTTACTTTTCAGACACATACAAGTCCTGGCTAATGTGAAAAACAAGCTATCAGTGAACTGTAGCTGGTATCTTGGTCTATGTAGAGTGAGGTGAGTCCCTTGGAAGGACGCATACAAGAGCAGTGTGGATCAGCGACAAACCCTGAATATGGAAGGGACTTGTGACTGCCAGAGGTTCACGACATCCATCCCTGTCGCTACTGCTTGTCCCCATGGCTGATTCATCCCTGAGCCAACTTGGATTAGCAAATGTTTACCAGCAATTTATAATGTGTTGAAAGATACAGATGGGCCCAGAGGGCTTTTTAAACTGGCTTGCCTAATTGCTGCTTTCAGAATACCATGGAAACAGAATTGCCACAGGGGTTTCCACTAGCAGGGCCCCAGCAAGGGAACAAAGGAAAGTGGCCTACCTGGGCTTATAAAACAAATAGTACATTGTTAAGTAAATAAAGGTTTGCCTTTTCCTTTCACCTTAATATGTTTACTTTCTTCACTTTGAAGGTAGGTTTTAATTTAGAATTCTCATGTGGCTCAGAGTCCACAGCAGAAGTGGTGGCTTGGGCAGAGCTGAACCTCAGACTTTAGCTCTTTCTAGAAGGAAACTTCTGAGAGATTATTGAAATTCCTTCTTCACAAAATGTTTGCCTTCCTCACTGTACTGGGAGTCCCACACTGCACACAGGCTGCCTCTCCTCATGGGTGCTCTGCTTACCCACAGAGGTCCCAGCACCCAGTGCCAGGCAGCTCCCTGCATGAGAACTGCAGCACCCGGTTCTGGGCACCTCTGTCCCCTAAATCCCAACCACCATGAAGACATCAACCACACTTACCCACTGTCATTTGTATTGATGTTGGCCATAAAGGGAAGGGAAAAGATGAGAAGGGAGGAGAGGAAAGGGAAGGGGGAGAGAGGAAGAGAGAAGTGAAACAGGTAGAGGGCATCAAAAGGAAAGCAATATTCATTTGCTTTTCTCTCTCTGTCTCTCGCTCGCTCGCAGTACTAGGGATTGAATATAGGGCCTTGTGCAGGCTACATAAACACTGTATCACTGAGCTATATCCCAGAATTATTTTTACTGTATTAAAAAAATTTTTTTAGACAGAGTCTCACTAAGTTGCCTAGTCTAGCATTGAATTTGCAATCCTTCATTAATCTCATTTCGCCTGCTTCAGCCTTCTGAGTAACTGGGATAGCAGCCCTGTGTCACCAGGCCTGGCTTTGATTGACTAGTCGTTATGGAGAACGTGGGAATAATGTAAGTTGATAATAATTACACATTAGAAAATACTTCATTTGGGCTGGGGAGATGTCTCCGCAGTTAAAGGCATTTGCTTGCAAAGACTTCTGGTTAAGGTTCAATTCCTCAGCACCCATGTGAAGCCTATGCAAAGTGCTGCTTGCATCTGTGATCCCAATGCACCCATGACCATGGGAGGCAGAGCGAGGAGAATCCAGAACTTGGGAGCCAGCTAGTCTGATGTTCCTTTGCTGTCTGGAAGTTTGTTTTCAGCAGCAAGAGACCCTGTCTCAAAGATGGTGGATCACAGATCCTTGACCTCCATCCACATGCGTGCCATGACACACACACACACACACACACACACACATACATACACATACACATATGCACACATGCACATGCACACACGCATGTACACAGTAGGGCACATTTGTAATCCCAGCTCTGGGGAGGAAGAAACAGATGGATCCCTGGGCCTCACTAGCCAGCCGACTAGCCTGCTAGGCTATTTCTAGGCCAGTAAAAGACCCTGCCTTGACATTGCAGAAGAGGTGACAGAAAGAATATAAGACAAAAAAAAAAAAAAGGGAAGGAGTGCTTTACAATACTGTCTCCTAGACACAGTGGCCGTGGCATTCAGGACCTCACAGTGGCTAATGCTACCTACACAGACCTGCATAATAAGAGGGAAAAGGGCTGGAGAGATGGCTCAGCGGTTAAGGCACTTGCCTCTAGTGCCTAAGGCCCTGGGTTCAATTCCCCAGTACCCACATAAGCCAGACCCACAAGGTGGTGGCCCTGGTGCTCACTCGCTCTCTCTCTCTCTGCTTGAAAATGGATAAATAAAATATTTTTAAAAGAGGGAAAAATGATGACATCAGGATTTATTGAAAGGAGAATAGGAAAGGGGGGAAGGGAAGGTGGTGGGTGGGGATTATGATCATGGTATATTATACAAATATATGGAGTTGTCAATAAAAGCTTAAGAAAAATAAAAATAAACACAAAACAAAACATCAGGCAGGAGAGTAGTTTCCTGACACTTATATCCAGGTGAGCCCCAGCTTACAGGCTTCAGGACTAGAGTAATTTCTGTTCTAAGTTATTCTATAGGACAACATTGGCTTGGAGGAACTTGAAAGAATTCAGGATCCTAAATCTATAAAAGAATGATCTCGGATATTTTCTATTAATTTCCTCTGAGACATAGTTTTCCCTTATATTCATCTTTCTGCCAGACTACATTTAACATAACACAATTTTAATATATCACAATTTAAAGAAATATAATATGAGGGCTGAAGACATGGCTCAACAATCAAGGCGCTTGCCTAAAAAGCCTAATGATCCAGGTTCAATTCCCCAGTACCCATGTAAAACCAGATGCACAAAGTGGCAACATGCACCTGGAATTATTTTGCAGTGGCTATAAGCCCCCCTTTTCTTTCTTCTTGCAAATAAATAAGAATAGTTTAAAAAAATATATACTATGAAAGTATGACAATTTCATTCGTCTTCTCTCACCTGACTTATCATTAACAAATTACTTTTCACTGCTTATTGGATAACAAGGGTGACCATCACCTTATTTTCTTTGTATCATAGGAAAGTATCAGTACTTTATAGAAGCAAAGAAACTAAGGAGTTAACGGTGTTTTTTTCTGTCTCCTTTCCACTTCCATGACGAATGGAGAATTAAAAAAAAAATAGAAGAGAGGGCTGGAGAAATGGCTCAGCAGTTAAGGTGCTTGCCTGCAAAGCCTAACAACCAAGTCTGATTCCCCAGTACCCACATAAAGCCAGATGCACAAAGTGGTGCATGCATCTGGAGTTTGTTGGCAGTGGCTAGACCATTCTGGCCCTGGCATGACCATTCCATTCTCTCTCTCTCTCTCTCTCTCTCTCTCTCTCTCTCTCTCTCTCGCTCTCGCTCTCGCTCTCACTCTCACTCTCGCTCTCAAATAAATAAATAAATAATTTTTTAAAATCAAAAAGAGCCAGCAGGAAAGGAAAGACAAAAAAACTGGAAGAAAACTCCCTCTTCTTTATATCAGAGACAATTTTTAAAGTTTATTATTATTTATTATATAGAATATATTAAGTATATAATAATGATTTTCTTTATGGCATTCTCATACATGAAATCATGTTATTTTGATCATATACACCCTTCTTACTCTCTGATTCTCTTCTCAGTCCCCCTGAACACTGTACCTCTTCCCAAACAGTCACTCTACTTTCACGTGTAATTTTGGCAGTTGCTTGGTTAATTTTGGTGACCCAATTCATTAGTTAGGGTTGCTTTCAAGATCATGGATGAGGGGTTATTTATAGGCTCATGAGCAACTTACCAGTGGTTATGCCACTGCAGAGCATGCCTCTCTCTCCCCCAGCACTCATTAACCACCTATAGATTTTAAGGAAGGGGTGGGGGGCTCATGAGTGTCCCCCACTTCATGGCAGAATGTTGATGGGCCCTATCCTGTGCAGGTCTCATGCAGATAACTGTATCTGTTGAGAGTTCATGCTCATAACAGCATTTCACAACACTCCACGCCCTCCTCCGGCTCTTACATTCTTTCTTCAGCAATGTTTCCTGAGTTTTGAAGGGAGTTCTATCAGAGGCAATTCTATTAACTATTTTAACTTTCTGTTAGAGCTCAACAATTTTTATTTAGTACATCATGTGAAAACAACACATTTTTTGGCAGATAAGGTGCTTGTAATATTTCCTCTCCTATCAGAAAGGAATTCAAGCTCAGTATGAACACCTAATCAAGAGTCTGGCTGGGAAGGACATGGGCCCTAGGGGCAATGTTACTATGTTGCTTGGCTAAATGGATCTGTTGTACTCATCAAGTGGTCCTCTAAACATTTATGGCTTTGCCCATGATTAGCGCTGTTCTCACGGTTTGGTCAGCTTGTTTTTGCAGAGGGCTAACCACAGGGAGACTGAAAACTCCTCAAAGTGCTGAGAACAAGTGACTCTTGAGTGCTCAGCACTGAATTTCTATCCCTTCTCCAAGGTTCAGGGAAGTTGTAGAAGAGGTGCTAAAGAACATCAGAGTGAGAGGAAGAGAAAGAGTACTTTGGGGGTGTGTGTAGTTTGAATAATGTCCCCCAATAGATTCAAAAGTTT